>JAOQMS010043412.1:22237-37108 GCA_027563885.1 Erythroxylum longipes
CTTTTATTTTCTGTTTGTTGTTTCAATGCCTCAACCTACCCTCGCATTGTAGCATACTGCACCAATGAGCTCTTCTTTTTTAGTTTGTTCTCCCAATGCCCTTTACGTGAGGGCATCACAATTGCATAATCTAAAAATCGAAAGGTGAGTGCGTTAAGAGAACAAAATGAAATTAAAGTGTGAGGTTATCAGGTCTGCGTAATCTGATTTAGTTCATTTTTAAATGACTTTGTTATTTTAATTGTATGATTAAATGACATCATTTCATTAATATTCAGTTATGTTAATTTTCACTGACGTGTATTAATAGTTAGGGTTTCTGGAACACGTGGCAAGTCAAGTCAACAAACTTAACAAAGACACTAATGTTGGGTTTATTGTCACTAAGTTTAAGCATTTTATCGCCATTTTATGAAATTCGAGCTAGAATTGAAAAAAATTGAAAGTTTGAGCATTTTATTGGCACTTTTGGAAGTTTAGGCTATAAGTGCAAAATTGAGCAAAATTTGAGATTTTTTTTGTAATTAACCCTAAATATTAATTTCCAAGTCCATCCACACAATATTCTTCACCTCTGATTAATAACAACTACTACAATTGAAAATGGCTTATTGTCATCATCAAATTCAACTTCTTCATTAATAACATCCTTACTTTTATCTAAATAAGAAATATAAACCTCCATTTTTTTAAAACTCTCCACCAACCTTACAACTACTCAACCAACTTAATATTTCTAAGGTAGTGTTATCATTTTCTAAAATCCTTAATTCATATTTAAATTATGATTTAAGTACTTTAAAATTTTATGGTTTTTGTTGTCACATTTTCTTATATCCTTTATATTGTCTCTCACATTCCAAAACTAAAATTTTCCTACATCTATAAATCCAAGTTAGTCCATTATAGTACCAATATATTTAATAGGTGGATTCCCTTTAAATGACCTACCATTGTGTATATTTAATACCTCATCGCATTCCATCTTGAAAAAATCATAAAAGACACAAATAGTTAATATACTCATCAGTAACTATATATAATATATAGGCCATATTATGAAAACCTCATATTATAAATATCCCTATGTTATACAGTCTTAAATCACAACATTCTCAAGTATGACAATTTAAAAATTAGGAATCATAACCCAAATATTTGAAAAACAATATTGAATATCTATAATGGTTTCTAAAATTAATGAGTAGCCAGATGCTTATAGAACAACAATTTTCCTTATTGTCTTCAACCATAAGTTAAAGCTACTCTGTTTTAGGTTAAACCTTTATTTAAAGTGACATGTCTTTAAAATAACAAATATGCATGATTAAAAAAGCGATGTAGTTTCAAAATTGAGACTATTCACATATCTAATCAACAACGATGGTTTTTATTTAACTTAATCATAGGTTTAAGCCATTACTATAAAGTGATCTTCTTGTCACCTAGCTTTCCTTTCTTCCTTAATATGACTATTTCTTAATATTTCTTCTTACTCACCCCATTCTTGTTTATATGGCTTTCATAACTAACAATGGTCACCTTAATTTCACTTAATGATTATGAGTTACAGAAAATGGGTAAAAGAAATAGTGTTATTGGTTAGGTATCTATGTTTTCTATGATTCAAAGATATTTAAAGTTTTGAATTTTAGTTTTTAAGGTTAATAATTTAGTTTTCTTAAATATTATTTATGGTTAATAGGTTCTTTTAGTTTTTTAATCTTTTTCACGTGTTTAAATAGATCTAATAGAAACTGATTTGCCTCACATGATTTATTTTGTTAACGTCATATTGACTTTCCATTTGCAAAGATTTACGAAAGTATTTGATTGGTTCAAAACATTGAAATAAAGGATTGTAATAAAAAACTTTTTTAGAAGGGTTAAATAAGATAATCTTAAAATTAGAGGACTAAAAATACGTTTATCACAAACTCTAATCTATACCACTTTATATATGCAAGAATTTTTGATTAAATGAAAATAAAAATCACATGCTCTGAAGTGGTGGTAGAAGTTTATTTTGTTATAATATTTAAACATAATCTCTTAATAAAATATTTTACTTATTTACTAAATTTAGATTATTACTTGTAATTAATAATTTATTTAATATAATGTCATAAAATAATGAAATCAAGTTTTCTTATTTCTAAATACCAAAAAAATAGACATTTAATGTTATCATTTTCATTATTAAACCCCTTTTAACTTTTTTCAGGATGTTTCAACTAAAGATAAGTTAATATAGTTAGGTTATGCCAAACATGGTTAGTGAGAGAGGTATGACTTCTCTTTAAGTTTCTCATCCTTTAACCTAGTTTTTGCTTGGCTTAGCAATCTACTTTCTACTTTACTTAGCCTTCATTCCTTCTTGGTTCCTATTTCTAATTTTCCTTCCCTTCATTCCAAGGCTTTCCTCCCCTTTCCTTTAGTTATTCTGACTTTTGAAAGGTATTCTAGTCTTTTATTTCCTCTTATTTCCGCACCTTTTTTCCTTACCATTTATGAAACAGTTTTTAAAGTTTCGTTCCTTATATTTCCCTTCCTTCCTTTTCAAGCTCAATTTCAAAACTTCCTTTGAAAATTAAGCACTGTATCTTAAATCCTAGAGACTTTCCATCTTTACCCTCTTCCTCTTTTGTGTTCCTTTGTAACTCCCTTACACCCATAGAAAATGTGCTTTGGGTTCCCCTTAACCACTTTAACCAACTAGAGTAAAAGGCTATAATCTCCTAGAAGCAGGTAATGGGGGATCATGTTGTATCAATCTCATTTCACTTCTCGTAGGATATTTCTTAAGGAGGAAACTTGTATTTCCAATAGTTAGAAGCTAGACATTTAAATAATGGAGGAACATAGGCTTAAAGGAAGTTCTCTTAAATGAGGAATACCTTTTCCTCTTTTCCTTTGAATTTACCATTATTTCTATCCCAATGTTCCTCCAATTTTGGAGACCATGTATGTCTTTAGAAACCACTAGGGAAACTCACATCCCTTATAGACTAACCAACATAATATCTCCCTAGAGTACAAGTTAACTAGGGGCTTTAGTCAACTTGCAAGTTACCTTAGAAATCTAGTATGTATAAATGAAAATACAACCTCAAAGAAAAGGGTGGGGTAGGCTCATTTGTGTGTCATATAGATATAGACTTTAAACTACCTAATCCAATACCAATAGTAAGATTGGGTGAGAACTTGAGTCTTATGGAGGATTTTGTGAAAGTTGCCTATGCTTGGAAGCCTTCATCACCTTACCTCAATAAGATTTGAAACATATAGGGTAAAAATTTTAGAGGGGTAATTGTCAAGAATTAATAGGAACGACCAATGAAGCTGATGAAAATTCCAAAAATAAAGTGCCATTAGTAACGAATACTCACGTTATAGGAACCAGTGTGACTATCTTAGTTGAAACATTAAAGTGCTTAGTAATAGGTTGCACAACCCAATAAAAGCTTCCCCTAATCCAATGGAAAAGCTTGTCGATTCTAATATTAATTCCCTAAAGCTAGTATCCTCACCCTTCCCCTTTGGATTAATATTAAGGTTAGTCCCCCATGTCAAGCATCATATTTAAATCAAAAGAATCTGGAACCTTTTACTAATATAGTAAAAGAAGATTTAGGAGGAAAAATAAAGGCTCCAAAAATCAAGCACATTTTTAATGTCCTTTACAATATGAAATGTTAGGAGAATTAACTCCCCAAATAAGCAAAAAGCCTTTATAGATTTCATTCATGAAATAAAATCTATGTTTATAGGTACTTTGGAATATAAAATCAAGGCTGAGAATTGTAACAACTTGAGATTTATTGGGAAGGATTAGAAGCTAGCTGTAAATCACATGCATCACCACTATGGCAAAATCATCTTGGCATAAAACAATTAGCTTGTTGTTGTTTCAATGTTGCACTCTCAAATCGACTCATGCATTTGGAAGTAAAGATAAACTAAGTCAATATCAAGCTACAATGATTCTTATTTGTGGCTCAAATTAAGCATTCCAAAAGAACTCATTGTGAAATTATTTAGGAGAATCAGTACCACCAATGGAACTCATTATAAAGTATGCTAAGGATGGTGCAAATAGAGCTCAAAAAACTCAACCAAGGAAGGTTCATCAACACATAGTAATATATGAACACATTAAAATCTAAGTTATTACAAATTCATAACCAAACTTAAATTAATCCAAAGGATTAAATGCTATTAAGTATGGGGCAGAAATCCCTATTTGCTTATCTTAAATCAATTAAGTTCGCAATTCCCTTATTACGCAAAAGACAAGGATCATAGGAATCTATATCACTTTTATCCCTAAGTTACCTAGCCCTAACACAATTTTGGATTATAGACCTATCTCGTACTACAAAAACTATATACAAGGTCATTTCCAAAATCCTTATTACTAGGTTAAAATTTTTTTTTAACAAAGTGATTAATAGAGCACAAGGTGGTTTTCTCCATAAAAGGCTTACAGGGGGTAACATTCTTCTAGCACAGGAACTTTTTAGGTCTTATGGAAGTAAGAAAGATCCTATGAAATGTGCTATTAAGGTTGATTTTAACAAGGCATTTAATTCATTAGGATAGGACTTCATCATTCACATGTTTGAGGCATTTGACCTTTATATGGAATCTGTTAATGGGATCAAACAATGTATAGCACATCATATATTGTTCTAGTTAATGGCACTCCCATAATGTAGTTACAAGTAGACAAAGGGCTAAGATAAGGTGACCTTTTGTCACTCTATATTTTCATCCTTTATATGGAGATACTTATCAAATTAATCTTATACAATATTAGCAAGGACCTAGGGGTTTGAGTATCTTAGTAGATGAAAGAAAATCAAGCTTTTTAATCTTTTTTTAAATGAATTGCGTCTGTTTTTCAGAGGAAAAAATAAAGCCTTGATCACTCTAATGAATTCTCTTCAAATGTTTCTGCAACTATTGGGTTTATCCATTAACTTAGAGAAGGGAAATTTAATCATTTTTATAGGTTGCAAGCATCTTTACATCTAGTTTTCAACTATTACAAATTTAAGGAGCAAAGATGCTCTATTCACTTACCTAGGACTGCCATTCTTAACTACAAGATTAAAGCATCCAAAGTGCTTACCATTGTTGGAAAAGATCCAAAAGAGGATCTTTAATTGGAGCACTAAAGTTCTTTCCTTTGCTGGAAGGCTTTCTCTTATTAATGTTGTCCTCCAATCTTTGTATATATATATTAGACATCACACATTTTCCTATCAAAAAGTGTTGTCAAGGACATTGAGATATTGTTTATGAAATTTCTATCGAATCGGGTAAATGAACAAGAGCTCATTGCAAAGTTATATGGGAGAAAGTGTGCAAGCCTAAACATGTAATTTGAAGCATAAAGCTAACTAATAAGATATTGCTGAATAAAACGCTATGGAGGATCCTTTTTAACTCTGAAAGTCTCTAGGTACAGTGGATTCATATATATTTTTTGAAAGGAAAATTCTTATAGGAATTATAAAGTAATGATGGCATTTTCTAATTCATAAAACAACTTCTGAAACTAAGAGAACCACTCCAAAACTGTATTGCTTTCAAAATTAGGAATGAAGTTTCTACATCATTACGATATGATAATTGGTCCTCCCTTTAGCAAATAATCCTCAACTATAAGTCCTATTACACTAGTGCCCCTCATATAGTAAAGTGAAAGTAATATTGAATGGAATGCAGAATTCATGAGAAACTATAGGAATCCTACACTTTAGTACACACCAAACCCTGAAGTAGGTGACATATATATATATAGAGGAAGTAACATTTAGGGAGGTTTACAAATGCCTCCTACAAGTAACTTTTTAGCCCTACTTCTTAAACTTCTTTGGACTATAATTATTTGGGGAATATGGTTACGTCCTAGGATATCATCTTTCCTTTATCCAGTAGCAAAACATAAACTCTATACTATGGAAAAAATTTCCTTCCTTAACATCCATAACAAATGTTTGCTTTGTTTCCAAGACTCAGAATTTGTAGGTCACTTATTTTCTTAGTGTTCTTTTCCAGGATTATATGGATTATGTTATATCCTTTAAGGATATTCAACCATGAGTACTTTGTCATCCTTAATAGTATTGCCTCTACAAGCCATTCAAGACCTTTAGTCAATAACTTACTAACTCTAAGATGTGCAATGTAATATATATGGGATGAAAGAAACTCGAAGATCTTCAAGAATCAAGAAAAAATCTACTATTCAAGTGATAATACATCTTAGAACGTGATTAAGAGAAAAATTTCTCATTCATAACCTTTAGTTAACTAAGATTCGATACTTTCCTTTTAACTACAATCTCAAGTGTACTAATAGTGAATTAAGAGTAACTCAAAATGCTTAAATCAGGAAATCAGCCTTGGGCATTGAGGCTAATTGTTTATATAAACATTTTGTACCTATTTTGTACTTTATTAATTCAATTAATTACTTTATGGAAAAAAATTTCCATAAATTAAAATATCAAAGACTAAAGAATTACCTCTGTCTCTGTGCTTCATTTTTTAGAGAGACATATTTCCTATAGTTGTGTATATATATTCAGCTTGTTTTATATGGTTACATCAATGATATTGGATTTTTCATATAAAGATGAAATGAAATCATTAATAATGGAAGTAGGAGAAGTTATGCATATCATCAAGATAAAGAACATATATAATTAATAAACAGAAATAATTTAAGAAATGACAAGCCTTCCTTTAACTGAATCTCATCTAAACTATGATTAATTACCCATTAGCTATGCATTATATTTTAATTTTTCATCTCGACTATATATCGTAACATTTTATCAACACCTACTCATTCAAATATCCAAAAAAACTCAATTCCTTTGAATAATATTTCAAGTTCAAGTCTTATAAATGGAGAAAAACATTCAAGTCTTCTGAATGACTATAAATAAGAAATCTTCATATTTTCCTAAACTAATTATTGTTTTGTTGAGTGTCTAGCCCTATTTTGAGACAAATATGACTTGTTAGTGATAATAGACACTTTTATGGTTTGTATGGATGATAAACAAGTAATGACAAAATGAAGGATGGTTAGGACAAGCTTTTTTAGGCAGTAGGACTATATAGGGTGTTATACGCTTGTGTCCTTTATTTACATGACCATATGAGTCAACTATGTAAGTCTCTGGAAATGTGTGCAAAAGGATTTAAAAGGGTGAAGACATACGTGGTCATGTACATGCTTATGTTCATAACATACATGAATGTGTGTGATGACTATGTAACTTTTTACAACCATGTACATTTGATTTTGTTTACACGTCTGTGTATATGACTGTGTGCATGGAAAAAATTTTGGAATATCAAAGAGAAAAAGTTATAGATTCAATATAATGTCTACTAAAATGCCAAAAGTGAAGAAAATTTTCAATAAAAGTAAGCAGAAAAGTGTTCTCATCCTTTTGTTGATTGTTTTTCCACAAGTTATTGATATAGATTTTTTAAGGTTAATTTTATAGTTTTGTTGATTGTTACATCAACTTGGTTTCAATCATACAACTTAGTGAGACAACTTATAGTTTGGGGTGAGATATTATTTCAGGCAAGGGTCAATTGCTCATGATTAAATTTTGTAAATTCTTATTCGAATTTAATGGATTTATTTGTCGGTTTAACCCATGGTTTTTCCCTAACACTGGAGAAATTTTCATGTAAATCTTGATGTTTATTTCATCACTTCATTTTACAATCCCATATTGATTTTTTTGGTTAATTTTTCTAAGTGTTTTTGTTATTAATTTTAGGTTAACTTTTAGAGATTTATGTTATTGACTCCCAACAAATGGTATTAGAGCCATCATAACTCTATGTTTAAGTTGACGTCAACAAATTACTCTATTTGGAGGCCCACAATAGGGAACCTTTTAGATTGTAAGGATCTTTCTGATCTTATTAATGTGGGCAAAGGTATGAAGTATGATGTTCTTTAAAAACCAAAGAGTATGTCAGATAGAGAATGGGAGAAGATAAAGAAGAAAACTCTAAGCACAATTCAATAATGGATTGATATCAGTATATTCAACCATATGTCTTAAGAAACAAATCATCTTAAGCTTTGGAAAAAGCTTGAAGGTCTTTATAAAAGGAAGAATGCCTATACTAAAGCCTTTCTTATTAAAAGGCTTGTAAACTTAAAGTTGAAAGTTGAAAGGTATGCTTTCTTTGGATAATCAAAGAACATATGTTCAATGAAGAAAACAGAAGAAAAGAGATGGGAGTTAATAACGTGCATATTTTCTTAGTAGAAAGCAAGGAGAGGAGCAAGGGTAGAGGTCTCTAAAGGGCACGACAAATGTAGGAACACATTAAAGTGTCAAGGTGACAAAGAGTTCAAGACATGCCACTACTATGACAAGCTAGAAAATATTAAAAGGTTCTACTACAAGTAGAAGAGGGTTCAAAAAAAAGCAAGATCATCAAAATGATGAAGATGGTAAGAATATAGTCATATATGCTACAAGAATGGATGACAAGGTGTCCCTAGTTTATACTGCAAGTAAATGACTCCATATTAGTGATTCAGGTTCTGAGTGTCTAATTCATATAGGAGCTTCATATCAATATGTTCCAAAAAAGGAGTACTTCTCAAACTACAAGAGCAAAGATTTTAGGAGAGTAAAGATGGTAAATCAAAGTTTCATCAAGATTTTTAGTATAAGTGATATTTGAGTTTATACAAATGCCAGATACTTGTTGACCTTGGAAGATGTATGAAACAATCCTAATGTATGACTAAATTTTTTATTAGCTAACATGTTAGATCATAAAGGAATCCATCACAACCTTAGGGATAGGAGGTGAAAATTATCTAAAGAAGCAATTATTATTGCTTTAGGAGAGTTATATTACATATTGTACAAGACATATTTATAGGTGTTTTGTGGAGAAGTATATAAAGTTGAAGAGGAAAATTCTCTAAATTTGTGGCATTGACGATTAGGGCATATGAGTGAGAAAAGAATAAAGTTGTTAACTAGTAAATCGCTTATCCCAATCAAGAATAACCTACTTCTTAATCCTTGTGATCATTATTAGGCAGGAAAACAATATAGTCTCTTTCAAGAGAAAATCTACAACGAAGACAAAAAATTTAAAGTTGGTGCATTCAGATGTCTGTGGCCCAATTGAGGAGGAGTCACTAGGAGGTAACAAATATTTTGTTACATTTTTTAATGATGTTTTGATGAAGACTTAGGTATACATGTTGAAAGGAAAGAGTCAAGTCTTTGAAACCGTATAGAAGTTTCATATTATGATAAAAAGTGAAGCTGAGAGGAAGTTGAAATGCCTACAAACAAATAACATAGGAGATTGTACTTCTAAGGTGTTTAAAGATTATTATACATCAAATGGTATCAATCATAAGAAGATTGAACCTAATACTTCAAAGCATATTGGTATTGCTGAAAGGATAAACAAAACTATTATGGAGAAGCTTTGTTGCATACTTAAAATATTCAAACTTTCAAAGGAAGTAGTCAGAACTGTAGTCTATCTAATCAATAGAGCTTCCTTAGTTCCCTTAAGTTTTAAGATTCCCAAAAGAGTGTGGATAGGTAAAGATCCCACATACCATCATCTGAGATTATTTGGTTGTAAGGCATTAATACTTATATCCAACAATTAGAGATATAAGCTTAACTTAAAGGTGATACCTTGCATCTTTATTGGTTATAATGATAATCAATTTAGCTTCAAGCTTTATAACCTAGAGAAGCATAAAAAGGTCAGGAGTAGAGATGTGGTATTCTAAGAGCATGAGAGAGGTACAAATCTTGGTAAAGGAGATAAAGCTACACACATTGCCTCATCTTATGATATTATCAATTCTTCTCTAACTTCTACTTTTACTAAGCAGTCTATAGGTAAAGTAGATGAAGAGTGTGACCAAACACATGTTAACGGTGATTATTTACAACCTGGTAATGATAAGTCATATGAATCACATCTAGATAATGTTTAAGATGAAGTCATTAAGGACAATAAGTAGGAGGAGCAACCGGATCCAATAGCTACAGGTATACAATTTCAAATATTGACAAAGCAGAAAAGGCCTTCTACAAGATATCTGAGTTCATAATATCTCTTAGTTACTATTGAAGGAAGCTTGAGAATTTTTAAGAGATTGCATCTTGTGAAGACAAAGATATCTAGTTCACAACTATGTAGGAAGAGATGAACTTTTCAAAGAAGAATGAAACATATAATCTTATGAAACTTCCAAAAGGTAAAAAGGTATTGAAGAATAAATAGGTGTAACATCCCATTATCCTGCAATTAGGGTTAGAACCCTAGGATACTTTATGTGAGAGTTTACTAAGAATTTAGAATTATATTTCATGCATCATATGGCATACACATACATATGAATAATGTTGATGCTTATTAAAATAATTGTACATGTATTCATTAACATTTTCCGGGTATAAGTGATTTTTAATGCGAATAAAATGTGAATTTTGGATTATTTGCTTTGAAAAAAAATTGAATTGGTGTGTATTAAAATTATTTTCACATTTTTTATGATATTTCAGATATTTCAAAAATCATAATTGGGTTTTGGAATAAGACGACCTTTTTCTAAAATTTTGGAGTAATATAGAAATAAGAGACAAATGGAAGTGTGATGATTGGATTAGTAATTAATTGACAAATGGACTAATTATGGAGTGAAAAATGGACCAATTATTGTGTGACAAGTGGACCAATCTTGGATGGATAGACTGATTAATTAGTGACAAATGGTAGTTTAACGAATGGATTAATGGCAGCTTCTTGATTAGGCCCATGTCTTACATGCCTTAAGACATATGGCTTAGGTAATTTAATGACACCTAGCATAAAATTACAGCAAAGATAGCCAGCAGTCTTCCTCCTTTGTTCTTCACCTTCTCCACCAAAATTTCATGAAGTTTTCTCTCTGAATTTTTAGTCCAACTCTATCCAAATTTCTACATGAAATTCACATGTTAATCCTTCACAAAATAACCAAGAAACCAGCTAGAAGTGATCATCTTATTGCTGTCCAAAAACACCTTGTTTCCATCTTAAGTTTGTGATGAATCTTGCATGCTTGGAGGCTTAGTGAATCTAGAATTTTGAACTGAGTTGGAAACCTCAAAGGTAACTAACAATCTGAGCTTTATAACATGTTAAATGGTAGCGAATGATGTTTTAATTGGAATGAATTGCACGTAAGGTTGATGATGAAATGTGCTGGAATATTTTATATAGAGTGTTTTTACTGAACATACATCTATATTTTGTCTATAACTTGATTTGTGAATATAAAAATTGGATGGATTTTGATTTATACTAAACTAGAAACATATGGATACATTTTGTATGAAGGAATCGAATTTGAAATCTGTCCTTATAAGTCTTGAAATTTGGCTTGAAGTTGAGAATTGTGTTCTGTCTAGGTATGAGAATAATATGTACTATTTTGATTATAACTTGCATGATACTGAACTAAAATGCATAAATTTGATTTCATTAGAAACTTAAGACATATAGAAACATTTTATTAGAAGAAGGTGTTGTCTAAAAACCTTATTTTCTAGGTCATAATGCTCATGACAAACTGACCCCGAAAATCTACCTTGAGAAAAAATTTGGAAAATTAAAGTTGTAGGTCGAAATTTTGGTTTCAAGTTCATCTTCCTATTTCGACCTATTTTACATGTCTTTAAGGCATGAATTTGAAGAATCTCAAATAATGAAAGTTGTAGATATAGATCTTAGCTTGACCTCTGTGAAAGTGTCTTGACAAAATAGCGACTAGAGCTTGAGTTATGCTTGTTTTTCTAATACTCCCTGTGACAAACTCCTGTGCAAAAAACCTTATATTATTTCCTTATTTTTGGGGACTTCAGAGCTCGAATTGGTCAAAGTATAAAACATGAAAAATGATTATTGATGTCTTATTAATGCTTTTGTGAAACAGTTTGGCTAGAAGATATCTTTATAGGTTTATGTAGTTAATTGAAGTCATACCCTAAAACAATGGACTGTTTTGATGAGTGAAGTTCAAATATGGAAATTTTGATATGTTTAAGGAATAAATGAGTTCCTTTAATGCAAAAATGATCTTAAGAACATAATAAATGTGTATAAGGTATGGATGAATGAGCATTGAAGAACATGGGGTATTTATGAATGTGAATTGGGTAAATGTATGAGTATATGTTGCTGGAAAATTTTGGTGAATGTATAGATTTAGCTTGATAAAATTTTAGATATAAAGTACCAATTGTGTGTATTTTAAGATTTTTTATTATGGAAATGTTCAAGGATAAGGGTAAATTGATTTGGTAATGATATAAAGATGTTCTCATGAATGTAATGTGATTCAAAGTATGTAAGTGATAAATTGGGAATGATTGAATGAGAACTAGGAAATTGTGGGAGTGTATAATCCTAGGAACAAGAGTGGTACATGTATGGGTGATCAATTGAAAGTGATCAAGTGTATTAAAGAAACATATCCAAGAATTTTTCATTGAAAATTCATAATGCATGATACATATATAAATGTGCTTATTCATTTGAATGTGCAATGTAGTAATATGAAAATGTATGTGATTGCATATAGAAGAGCACATTGAGCGACCGTTTCCAGACATTACTGGGACTTTGATAATTGCAAATTGTATTGTGGTTTAGGGTTAGATTTGATTAGTATTGTAATGTCATTTCAAGTGTTTAGTATGCATTTAGAGTTTAATTAGGTTAGTTTTTGTGTTTAAGCGTTTTTATAGGTTAGTTTGAATCTTTGAGCTTAAATTGTATATTTTTAAGGTACCTTGATGTGTATGCTAGTGTTGTAGGGTAAACAGGGAAGAACAGGAAGAGTTAAAGAGTTTTCGGGCCAAAAAGCACAGGTCACGATCGTGCACACAGACAACGATCGTGACAGAAAGCGTCAATTCAGGGCACGATCGTGCACTATGGGCCACAATCGTGACCGAAAGGAAAAAACACAGGCCACGATTGTGGTAGGTAGGGCCACGATTGTGCACTGCGTCAGGCTGACAGAAAAGCTCAAGTTTGGACAAATTTTTGGACTGTTTCGACCCCGACTTTGACCTAGAGCCTCAAAGATATAAATAGAATATGATGTGACAGGAGAAGGGAGAGCCAAAAGCAGCAAAAAGAGAGAGACTCTACCGAAAATATGAGTGAAAACCTAGCTAGAGATCAATCGATGGAGGAAAGAGACAAAGGAAAAGAGGCACAGAGATATGCTTGACATGACATATTTCCCGAAACAGGTGGTTTCCCATAGTCGTAACTCCTAGAGCCATTTCAAAGGTATATTCTAATTGTTATTTCGATTTCATTGATGTATGGAATTTTAGAGATTGATTAGAAATATTTTTCGTAGAGTGTTGATGCTTGTCTAAACTCACCTTCGGGTTGATTTATTCTTGAGATTAATAAAATTGTTTGATTGTGTTTTCTTTCTATTTATTGTGATTTAATTCGATTCTTCATAACTGGGCAATAAACTGAGAGGGTGAGCTGGTCAAAATCATCAATTTAGGTTAACGAGAGTTAGGTAAATCGATAGGTAGAGAATTGAATCAAACTGGTCGAGTCTTATAACGAGAGATTGAGCACAAATTCCCAGTAGGTTAATAGACAGTGTTAGAACTAATTTAGGTTTTAGACAAATTGCAGATCGAGAGATCACAATTTCCATAATTTGAATTAGGGAATATTAATTAGGGTTAAGAATTATAACTCGAGCGAAAGTAATTCACCCTAGGACCATCTAGGCCCATTAAATCGAAAAGTTCATAATTGGATAGATTTTCTTTAATTTCAAATAAATTCCCCTTTCTCTCAATTGATCACTTCTAGGTTGAAATTTGGTTTATTTGTGTGAGTTTATTTTGTTTGTTCTTTTGGTAATTTAAATTCTCATATTTGATTCCTGATTAGTTTTAATTCCTGCAATAGTTGTTTAATTAGGTTTTGCAAACTTAGCTGCCGTTAGATTTTAGGACTAGTTATCTTCCTCATAGGATCGACACCTTAGGTACTACGCGAACGACCCGTGCGCTTGCGGTAACTACCAAGGTTAAAAGTATTAAAACTTAGAGCATGTAACCTTGAGCGAACAAGTTTTTGGCGTCATTGCAGGGGAAGGCAATTTAGTTCTTTAATTTGAGGCATTAGGTTTTTTATTTTCTTTCATTCATTTTACTTAGGATTCGTTCTCTTATATGAGCACAAGAGTCACAAAGGGTTCAAGTTGCGCAACTTGACGTCTAATTTAGACATAATATGTTTAGAAAGAACCCTTAGGAAAGCTCGGCCAGAAGAAGAACAAGAAACCGAAAAAGTATAAATGGCTGAAGAATTCCAAAGAAACAAGGATCAAGAAGTTAACCTTGGCAGGTAACAAAAGAGGACCCTCGTGGATTTTATGAGGACAGGATTCAATCCTGCGAACCAAGGAGTGGCTAGACCGCTTGTTCAAGCGGTCTCCTTTGAAATCAAGCCAACCCTTCTGAACTTGCTTTGGCAAAACATCCAATTCTACGGACTTGCAAATAAAGATCCGAAGGCACATATAATGAGTTTTTTCGAGATTTGTGATACTTTTCAGTATCACCAAATGTAGGAAGATGCAGTGAGGATCAGGCTGTTTTCTTTTACATTTAGGGATAGAGCAAAGGCTTGGTATCATTCACTAATTCCTGCCAACATTATGTGTAACACCCACATAATACCCCCTGGAGGATATGTGGATGCCACACAAGACAATACAAACAAACAAAAAAAACATTT
>JAOQMS010043413.1:0-11837 GCA_027563885.1 Erythroxylum longipes
AAATATATTTACCGACGGTATATTGGCTTTTTCCGTCGGTAATTGCCGTATGTAATTCACTATTTTCTTGTAGTGTGTATTTATGGTATCCTAGAGTAATATAAGCATTTAAATGTATTATTAAAGTTATCACAGAGATCACGGATAGATCAAAGGTGGTTTTAGACTCGACCGAAAATTTCTTGAAAATTTTTCGAAAACTCTAAAATCTACGGAATGAGTTTAAACAAGCTTTAAAAGCCTGCGAGCCTAAAAAATGACTAATTGAACATAGCCTATAAGTTTTGATTAGTATTGGACCGACTCATTTGGCAAGAAACGTAATTAGCTAGTTTTTACTTCCCTTGCCTTCTTTATGGTTAAAAGTTGTTTTTGACAAACCTTTATAAAAACTCCAAAATTAAAATAGCCTATAAAAATTAAAACAACATATAATATATTTTTCTGCTTTGTCGTTCATGAAAATAAAGTAGATTTTATTTAAATCGTTTGAACCATTATTTCAAATTACTTTAATCTCTTAGAAATTAGCTTATACTCTTCTTTAAATTAACATTTCTCTACTGTTACTAAAAACACAGTTTTATAAAGTTCAATTGCATACTATACTTCTCAAAATGGTATGTCATTCCTTAATGATTTTAATGTGATCTCTTGCTTCTTTATTTTTCTTTCCTTAATTGATTAAGGGAAATAAAACTCACTAACTTCTAATTTGTAGTATTAGAATCTTACTGACTTATAATTGTAAGTCCTTCGCCAAGTGTTTTTTATTAGTTTGATTTATTCATCTTATTCTAATTACATCCTAATAAAAGGATACACAAGCAAGAAAGCATCTAGATGATCCTTTGAGAAGTTCTCTAGCTTATTTTTTAGATTTCCACTAAAGCCAAGTCCTACTTACATGTTAGTTTATGTTCTACAGAGAATCGATTGCTTATAATTTACTGACACAAAAATTTAAAGACATTCATTATCTTATACACATTTAGATGTATATGGTAAGTTCATAAGATAAATATATATTGTAAATGAAATTATTATGTGATTATAATTATGACATTCATATTGAATTTATATATTATCTCTAAATTATTCCTATTGATTATTTTATTAACACTGAGCATTAATATAACATATAAAGACTAATACACATTATGTTTTTCTGTATGAAGGAAGTAGTAGATCTTATAGACTAAAGTAAGAAGATACTTTGAACAAACGTGTAGATATATGTTAAAAAACACTTCACTTAATTGACCTTATATGAGAAATATATTTGAAACATTACTTATATGTCTATAGAAATAATCATTATGATGATTGTATAAGTGATTATTTGACTTGAGATTTTCAAAGTTATTTTGTATAGTAATTGCTATGTTTTGATATTACTTATGACATGTTCTACTCAAGGATAGCTTAGTCAATAGCCATTAGATATAACATGAACTATATGGAGATAACTAATTGATCAATACACGATTAACCACCTTAAAGTGATTAGAAAATATGTTCTATTATTTTCAATTAGTATTGATTTCAGAAATCTTTGGCTAACGTGAAATGACACTTTGAAAAACTTTTTTAAATATTATTATTTGAATCAATTACTAATGGTTGACAACTAACATGATTGGACTCAAATAGAATAGACATTATTCTATGTCTAATCAAAACGTTGCGTGATGAAATGATTGAATTATACAGAAAAATCATACACATAAAGGTTAGTCAAAATCACTTTGATATTCCTAAATATTTGAGTGATTATGATACTTTACTATATGTCAAATCTTAATATGTGGATATAAATTATTTAATTAGAGAATTAAAGATAAATTAAAAGAGTTTAATATATCTAATGTTAAATATAAACTAGAGTTATAATTTATATACAACGTTAACATATTTGAGGACCTAATAGGTCACCTATAAAGAACTGGTTGAAAAGAAAAAAGATATTTTAATCAAATTGGAAATAATTGTAAAATTTTAGAAACTTTATGAAAATATGAGATATTTAATAAATAAGAATCAATATGAGATATTGGATCTTACTTATGCATAATTAGTATTTAATTAGAATTACTTGTACTTCTAATTAAAGTTTAATTGATATTAAAATTTAATTTCAATTAAATTACTAAAATTTTCAAAATCTATTATAAATAAGCTTAAACTCTAAAGGAGTTAGCACTTTTTACCTAACCTTTTCTGCAGTAGTTGCAGAGTTCTCTCAATATGTTATGTGAATACCGTTAAAGGTTGGACACTTATGCAACTACAGTGGTTAAGATGAGTCGATTTTGCAAATAGTTTGAAAGAACCAAAAGAAAAATGATCAAATTTTGAAATAAGGTACGAATTATCATTCATGATTTATTATGATTTACGTGTTAATCATTTTATATAATTTAAGTGACCTTAGCTTTTGATAAATTAAACAAAAAATTCATTATTATTCCATTATACACAGGATCAGATGCCTTCTTGATTTCCTAACATTGAGATTAGAGTTGACTTTAATTTTATAATTTGATTAAATTATTTAATTGTTATTGATCATAATTTTGGAAGTTAAATTAAAACCCTAATTATTGAAAATAAATTAGATTTGTTAGAATTTGAAATGTTCAAACTAAAATTTAAAAACCCTAAATTCAATTTGAAATTAAAGAGCCAGTGAGATTGTGAACAATAATTGTTTAAATGTTAAACAATAATTTATTAGAATTAAAATCATTAAACATGTTGAAAACTCATAATGTTAAGCCTGAAAACAATTAAGGCCCAAGCAACAGGAAATTGAGATTGGTGATGACTTAGGTGTTTATGTATGTTTGCCATTGGAGAGGATGAGCCCAATAGTTGTGAGCTATCGGTGGGGAGGCCTTTGCTCCTAATGTTGTGGATTTTGCTAGCATTTTTTGTTGGGCTGCGACTGAGGCTTAGATGACGAGGAGGCTGCTAGAGATGTTACTGTTATGAATATTTTTGTTGAAGAGAAAAATGAAGAATAGATGAGAGGAAAAGGAGAGAAGATGTAGAAACATAAAAAAGAGAGAGAAAACAAATACTCAAATTATTTTCTTTCTTTCTTTATAGAAACATTTACATGGGTATTTTTACACTCTACACAATTGCAATTACATTTGTATAATTGTTGTAACTTTTATATGTAACAATTCCTTCTTACTTTAGAAAACCTTGTCCATAAGGTTTAATAGAGAAATTATTAAGGAGATTTACAGAGTGAATTAAAAACCATATTTTCTTTTTGACAAAAATTAACTTCTTTCCATCTCCCTTCTGCAAGTTCTCAATAAAATTTTGATTGTTATTCTCCTTTGAATATTCAAGTTGGCGATCATAAAGGTGGTGAGCAATTTTAAGTGGTAAATGAATCACCAACTTGAGACTTCCATATATGTTGCTCCTTATTATCAACATCAATGATGAATGAATCATCAACTTGAGATTTCTATATGTGTTCCTTATTATTGTGTTCTATAATCACCATCAAGTTGTTCATTAGCCTATCTTCTTCAAAACCATTGTCCATTCTTTTGTCATTAATGCTATCATAAAACTTTTGATTTTGCTTGTCAGCTATTACTGTGTCAAGAACAAGCTTGGTATTTTCTAAAACAGTCATTCTTTGTAATTGCATAAATTGATTGAGCATTGCTTTAAGGTTGTCTATCTTATATTTGATAGCAATCAGATTGTATTTGAACTTTTTACATCCATTTCTCGCTTCAAATATGAGATTCTTTGAATTTTTGGATACTTTCTTCAAGTTTCTCAAAATCTCGGTCCCAATCATCTTCTGTCATGTTTATGGGAATTTTTTGGCTGAGAATCATAAAGCTCTAATATCATTTGTTATGAATATTTTTTTAAAAAGAAAAATGAAGAATAGAGGAGAGAAGAAGATAAAAGATGTAAAAGCATAAAGAGGAGAGAGAAAACAAATACTGAAACCATTTTTTGTTCCTTTGTAAAAATGATTAAAAGGGTATTTGTATACTCTCCACAATTGCAATTACAGTTGTATAATTACTGTAACTTTTATATGTAACAGTTGCTACCGCATGAAACCCTGTCGTACAAGCATGGAAGAGCGACAGCATAGAGAAGTGGCAAAGTGTTAGTGCAACTCCATAAGAAGGACAATGATGTGTCACTAGCAGATATGTAGCAGTTGTAGCCTTGTAAGTGCTATCTAGCAGCGGCGATGCCAAATGAAGAGTGTTGGCGACGGTAGAGGTAAACTGATGGAAGCATCCCGACAGCTAAAACTTCACGCGAAGGTGGATGCGCGTCTAGACAGTTGCCAGTCGGGAGAAAAGATAGTGACACAAGTGCAACCGATGGTGGGAAGAGAAACAATATAGTGGCAAAACAAGGGAATTAGGGTTTTTAAAAAGAAGAAAGGTGATGTTTGGAAACATGGGCAAAACTATTCTAGACCTAGAATAGGGTATGTTTGGCAATTAGGATATTGTATCCTATGGTTAGAACAAAACTTCTTTGGGTATAAAGGTATACTTATTCTTAGGCTCATTTGACAGTTGGATTAAAATAATCTAATCTTTATAGAGTATTTCAAGACATATTATCAAATAAAATTTAAAATTATTTTAAAATTCAAAATTAAAATTATGGTAATTATTTTTCTTAATTTGATTAAGATTAATAATTATATTAAATTTCAATTAAATTTTAGAAAAGTTGTTTCTAAAATTAGAATTAATTATTTCTAATTAGAATGAGATTAGTTAAATATATTTTTTGTAATCAAGAAAAGTGTTTTCTTAAGTAAAAGATGTTTTTAATTAAATTTATTTATTTTAATTTGATTGAAATAAATTAAATTTATTATTTTATTTAAATAATTATTATTCTATTATTTAGAAATATTTTTATATATGATTGAAAGGTTTTATAATTTATTAGAAAATGTGTTTTTCTTGATTAAAATTTGAAAAGTGTTTTCATTTATGGGCATTCTTTAATATTTTTGAAAAATAGTTTTATAACTTATAAGGAATAATTTTCTAATCAATTAAGAAATTAATTCTCTAAATAAATAATGTAAAATTTTTTTAATTAAATTAAAAGTTTTTTATTTGATTTTGAAAGTAGTTTCCTTCTAATATTAGAAAAAAGTTTTCTACTTAAGAAAAAATTATTTCTAATTATATTGAAAATAATTTTCTAATAGGACTATAATTTCTTACTTGTTGAAATTTTAAAAGGAGATTTTTTAAATTATAATAAGCAAGAATTACAATTTATTGAAAATTATTTTCAATTAAATTTTGTTAAAGGAGTCAAGAAAATTTAAAATAGTTTCCAATTAAATTCAAATTTTAGTTTTAAATAAAATTAAATTTCTATATGAAATAGAAATTTAATTTATTTAGAAATCAATGAGTTTAATCTAATTTAATTATCTAGAGAGTTGAAAATATTATTTTAGATTATAAAGATAGATAACTAGAATCAACTAAGCTTGATATTTTATGCATATAATTTGATTATGAATGCATAAGTTGCATACTTATTTATATGTGTGTATGTGTGTATACACACACACACACACATATATATTAGATACATATTAAATTGCATGTTTTTATATATGATATATTATTACATGTCATTTTGTGTTTGATGAGACTATTTGAAATTAAATCCCTTACTAAAATTATTAAGTACATGTTGAGAACATCATCATTAGTCTCTACTTCATGCAATTTCTTAATTTATGCTATCATAGTGTTGGTATACGTCTTATATCATGCCATTAAAGTTTACGATTCATTTGTTTACTCAAAATATCATTACAATTTTTCATCTGTATAATTTTAACATATCTCAAAAAATTTAACATTAAATTTTCAATAGGGATTAATAACAAAATTGTAAATGAATGTACAACTTTTCTATCAAATTTTGGCAACTCTTTTCAAAATTAATCTATGTTCAATAAATTAAGTTCATTAAATTGGTATCAACTGTACTAAATAAGGTAAATTCCACTCAGAACAAAATATAAATGCAAGAAAAGCAAGTAATATGTTATATGCTATGAATACCAAATAAGATCAGGACTTTACTCAAGTATTTGTTTACTTAACTATTTTATTTGAAATAATAATCCTCACAACTATTCAAAAAAATTACTCTAATCTTTTTAGTGGTCTTGAATCTCATTTAAATTTAGTTGATTTTGAGTTTGCTCAATAACCAACTAAACTTAAATGAGATAGATATCAACTTTATCAACATGCAATTTAATATATATATATATATATTGGATACATATTAAATTGCATGTTTTATATATGATATATTATTACATGTCATTATAAAGATCGATAACTAGAATCAATGAAGCTTGATATTTTATGCATATAATTTGATTATGAATGCATAATATGTATCCAATACACACACACACAAACACATGCACGCACACACACACACACACATATATATATTGGATACATATTAAATTGCATGATTTATATATGATATATTATTACATGTCATTTTGTGTTTGTTGAGACTATTTGAAATTAAATCCCTTACTAAAATTATTAAGTACATGTTGAGAACATAGTTGTTACCTTCCATTTTTATAAGAATAAACTAGAGTTCTATTTATTGTTAAGCTTGTTGAGCAAACTCAAGGTCGCTTTAATATGAATATATTTAATCTACTAATAGTGAGTCTGAAATAACTAAATTTATGTGATTTAGATAAGCAAACTCATCATCACTTAAATTTAGAGGTAGGGTTAGGAATAATATATAAGATATATTTCGCAAGAGTGATCACTTAATAGATGTAGGAATCGCATGAGATATGATTGATAAAGTTGATATCTACCTAATTTAAGTTTAGTTGGTTATTGAGCAAACTCAAAATCAACTAAATTTAAATAAGATCCAAGACCACTAAAAAGATTAGAATAATCTTTTTGAATAGTAGTGAGGGTTATTATTTCAAATAAAATAGTTAAGTAAACAAATACTTGAGTAAAGTTCTGATCTTATTTGGTATTCATAGCATATAACATATTACTTGCTTTTCTTGCATTTATATATTGTTCTGAGTGGAATTTACCTTATTTAGTACAGTTGATACTAATTTAATGAACTTAATTTATTGAACATAGATTAAGTTTGAAAAGAGTTGTCAAAATTTGATAGAAAAGTTGTATATTCATTATACAATTTTGTTATTAATCCCTATTGAGAATTTAGTGTTAAAGTTTTAGAGATATTTTAAAATTATATAGATGAAAAATTTTAATGATATTTTGAGTAAACAAATGTATTGTAAACTTTAATGGCATGATATAAGACGTATACCAACACTATGATAGCATAAAGTAAGAAATTGCATGAAGTAGAGACTAATGATGAAATTATTTCATTCAATTTAACCTATTAAAAGCATAAATATGGACTACAATTGAAGACATTTACTATAGTATGGTAATAATTGTCATTAGAAGAACAAATATTGTATGAGTTTTCTTATTGATATGTGATATGATGGAGATCATATGTATTTCTAGTTCATGCTTATAAGTATTTGATACAGAATTCAGTCAACATTACTACAATGCTCAAAGCATGATGAAATAAATTGTTAAGTGAAGGGAGTTAATCTAAGTTTATATAAATAGTTTGTATGTGTTGGATCAAAGGAGACTTATACTTAACATGAGTAACAAGAATACAAAGCTAGATAATTGAGACTATCCTTTGATGTCATGTTGGTTAAATAAATATAATAGGAATCACAAAGTTACATATTAGGGTATATGTATCCTTTTGATTATGAATCTTATGCAACTTGTGAAACTTATGAGAAAAGTGTAACATCCCGTTTCTATAATAGCAAAGAGAAGTTAGAAAATGCATTTCATGTTCATGTATAATATTAGTATGCATACACATGTGAAATTGATTGTTTTGCACACATTTCAATGATTGTATATGCATTTGTTTGACATTTTCTGGGTATAAATGATTGTCATTAAAGTGATTATAATGTGAATAGAGAATGACATGTCTTGAAATTATTGATTTTGAATTTCTAGTGAAATTTGGGGAATTTATGATAATTATGAGTAATTTTGGACTTGAAAAAATGCTAAGTGGCAGAATAATTGATATATGGTAATAGAAATAAATATCAAATGGTAGTAGAAATTTTTGATAAGTGACATTAGGGTTTAATGACAAGAGTCATTGAAAATTAGGAGACAATTGGATTAGAAATTAGAGACAAATAGACTAGTTTTCAAAAAGGAGATAATGGAGCCATGGGGAAGTGACAAGTGGCAGTGAAAAGTGTCACTACCACTCACCACTCATCCCTCACAATTCATTCATCTTGAAAGACTCTCTCTATTGTCTTTCACTATTACCAAGTGCCTTTTTCTTCATTTTCTTTATATTCTTTTCTTCATTTACGATCATTTCACTCTCTTTTACCTCTCCACATTGAATCTTGTTCTCATCCTTCACTTACTACTCCCATTTTTATCATCTTCTCCATCTTAATACTAAAAGACCTAGCCCCTTCATCTGAGATGGTGATGATCGTGTAAGAGAAAAAAGCTAGGGTTAAGTGATATTTTGAAGATCTTGAAGTTATACAAGTATCATATTATTCTCCATGATTTGTTGAATGAAACATGTATGAAGATAGTTAGGGGATAAATGATCATGAAATGGTGATGTTTATATGTTGAATCATGATTAAGAAAATGAGCACATAAATGTCTTGTTTTTATATATATTATGAGTAATGATTCATAAGTTGATGTAGTGATGCTTTTGAGTTAAAATGATTATGAAGATGGTGTAGAAAGAATGCAGAAATTTTTGTAGAGGGTTGATGTTTACATGTTCTGTTTTTGATGTATAATCACATGAATTTGTGTTAGTTGTTATTAAGGTAAACTAAAATGCATTTAATATAAAGAAAAGGCTAAAGGAGTGTCTCGAAAAGAGATGAACTAGGATGAAAATGATGATAAAGTGTACTAGAATATGTTAGATGGAGTGTTTTCACTGAATAAGAATTTGTATTTTGTCCATATCTTGATTTGTAGATATCAAAATGGGATTATTTTTAATTTATTAAACTAGAGACATATGGATACATTTTTCATGAAGGAATTGAATTTGCATTCTTTCCCTAAGGATTTTGAAATTTGGCTTCAATTCGAGTACTAGGTGCTGTTGTAGTTACATAATAGTCTTTAGTATTTTGGGTATAACTTACAGAATACTGAACCAAATGGAATTAACTATATGTTGTTAGAAACTTAAGACATATAGGAACATTTTTTTAGAACAAGGTGTTGCCTAAATACCTCATTTTCTATGTCATAATGGTCATACAAAATTGACCTGAAAAACTGTCCTGAAAGCAGAGTTGGAAAAGCTGGAAAATGGAAGAAACAATGCTGGAATTTTCGGATGAATGCATCCCACGATCATGGGAATAAGTCCATGATCGTGGGAATGCCAAATGAGGGTAGAAATTTTCTGCCAATGAAACCCACGATCATAGGAAGTTGTCCACGATCATGGGAATAGGTTAAACATCAAATATGCTTCTTTTATGTATGGTCTGAAACAAGAAATGCTAGGGTACTTTCCTATGATACATTTAGGGTTAAATAAGGTTTGAACTGAACCTAGTTTGATGATGGATGAAGTGATTAAATGTGTGATATGCTTAGGGTGATAATCAAAGTTATAACTTAAGCATGGATGATTGATGTCAATGAGACAAAATTTGGAAATTTAGAGATGTTATACAAATGAAAGTCATCTTATATGGCTAATGTGATTCAAATGAGAGGAATAATGTGTATTAAGTAAAGGTGAATGAGAATTGAATACTTTGTGATCTTATAATTCTAGAAAAAGAATTGGAAAGCATGTATGTGATAGATATATGGTTGATGATATTAGATTAACCAAGTTCTTTGATCTATGAACCTAAGTGTAAGCTTGCATACACAAATGACGTTGTTAACGATCAAGTGATGTGATTAAGGATAAATACTCTGAATAGTCAAATTGAGCATGCATTATACATTACACATATACATATGTGTACAATTGAATGTTTATGTGATTGTGCAATTAGTAATGTGTGTATTACATGAAGCTGATACATAGGATTGAAAGTTAGCATCCAGACGTTTCCGGATCATGAAAGCTAATGCTAATCTGGAGCGTACTATAAGTCGACCTAGTTGGTCTCACTTTAATTGCTTGTTTTGTTCTAAATTTCTATATTGAATTACTACTGATATGATTGTGATTGGGACCATTCCGGACATAAATAGTCCAAGGAGTTTGATAAATGAGAAAATATAGGAAGTGTTTCATTGAATGTGAATGTGAATGAAATAAGTGATTCTCATCATTATTGTTAAATGCCAGACATTGATCCGATGAAAATTTTGAATGTGAAATTGAACATAAGTGATTGATTGAATATATGTAAATGTGATGCATTTCATTACATGAATGTATGAATAGATAAAAGTTATTGTGACTGGAGTAGCCACTGAAAAAGAGCTTAATGCTCAGTGAGTGATTAAGAGCCAAAGGCTCACTATATATAATGAGCCTTATATTGGGTTAGCCATGGATGCATGCATCACATACATGTGAATGCAGCGGAAGATTCCGACACCATGATAACTCGAAAATCACATAATCAAACATGCATGCATGGATATGTAAAAGAACATGAAATATATAAAACATTTTACCTTTTGTTTCTCCTGCTTTCTTGTTTCTTCTCCTTGTTTGGGTTGTTGCAAACACCAAACCCTTCCTTGATCACCTAAAAACACACAAAGAAGATGAAGAAACAATGTGTAAGGGTGATTTAAGCACCAAACTAGATGAGTTTTAGTTGATTCTCAAGATGATAGAAGATATATCAAGACTTTTGTTGCATGAACTTTGATTCATGCAACAATTGCATAAATTGCAAGAACAAGACTCTTGACACCTCTCTCTCACTCTAAAACTCTTCTAGATCCCTTACCTCTCAGTTATGTGTGTTAGAAATGGTTAAACTCAAGTGTACATAAGTGAAGAACTCACTTATGTACTCCTTCGTGCCCTCTGTGGCCACAATCGAGGCCTAGGCCCGCCTTCGGCCACAATCATGACTTACTTAAATTTGACCATACACATTATGTTTTTCATCCGATCCTTTATCCATGTGACCCTTAGGTTTCAGGTTATTTTAGGCACTTGAATTAACTCTTAATTCAAGCAAATCATGAAGGGTTTCATGATGCCAATTTACAGGAATATAAGTGGAACTCTTTGATAGTTAATTATCTAACTTATGAACCTTTCCATAGACAGTTAACCATACTATGCCCCACTTGGTTTGAAGTATGAGCTATATGTCAACTCCCACTAGACTGACTACATCACATCTAGTCCAAGTGATGTTAGCTCTTATCTTGGGTTCTCATTTCTCTATATTTCATTGAAGACTCTTTTCATGACACATAACTGCTCTGGAAAGAGACTCTTGAGTAATGACCCAATAAGAGGCTGTGGTTATCATCTCCTTCTATCTGGAGTGGTGAATTCTTTATTGGCTACCCAATTACTTTCGAATACCAATAGCTGTACTTAATCAGCACCCTAAGAGCGACCTCATCTTAGTTAACAAGGAATGATGTCAAAGCACAGGATTAGTATCCAAGATATCCTTGAGTACCTTAAGTCTAAGGATATTTGCACCATTGCTA
>JAOQMS010043414.1:0-11836 GCA_027563885.1 Erythroxylum longipes
TTGTGTTTATATCAAATGATTATAAAGCAAAGTGAACGTTTTGGTTAACAATTTTCTGATGATTGATTTGTGGTTTACAGAAGAAAAAAAAAAGGGTTATACCGAGTTTTAATTGTTAAGTGATGTGACACGCCACCCTCGTGGGGCACAGATTCGGATATCATTATCGATATCGAGTTCGGGTCTGCGCGGGAGTTGGGTGTTACATAAATGATCAAAACATGTTGTTATCATAAATTGGGGTTCATCACATATAGACAATAAATAAGTTTGGTTACTAATAAAAAAACAAAATCAATAACAAACATAAAGAAAACTAATAGAAAACAAAGAAATCATAATTCTAAATCTCACTTTTCTGCTCTATTGAATCTTCTTGCAAGTTTAGATTTGATGTTGTTATATATTGGATCTCTTGACATAATTTTGATGTTTACCTCATTCCTTAATTAGAACTATTGCCTCTAAATGTGTCCTATGATTTAAAATCTATTAAAAACTTGGTTCTTCTCATTTTGCCTATGCTCATGTCCTTTTATTGTAAAAATTAGCTTTTGTGATATAAACATATAAATTCTCAATTTTACACGAGCATAGAGACTTACACGAGTAATATACATGGTTGTGTCTATCAATATACACAGATGTGTAACTATACATGACTAGAACTAAAATTCTTCAAACTTCACACATTACAGAGACTTACACAGTTACTGTACACGATCGTGTAAGTCCTTAGTTGCTTCAGATCTTCATTTTATTCCATGATTTCATTGGAATTTTTCTCCTTTTGGTTGATGAAGGCAATTATAACCTAAAAATGCACTTAAAGTAAATTAAGTACCAAATATACAACAAAACTATAAATTAACAAGCACAACATGTTAACTATGGTAGTATAATTATATTCAAATAAGCATCTATGAGCTTTGATTACCTTTTTGGCTATTTCAATGATTTTTATTTATTTATATTTCAAAAAATATGTTTATCCTCATCAGGGACACTGCACCATTAGTAATCATTAATCCATACTTTTACTTTAGCATTTAAAAGGAACTTATTTCTCATATTATAAAATAATTTTTACTAACAAATAGGGCCAATATTACTACAATTGTTATAGAATAAGGAAAAAATTTCTCCATCCCTATCAAAAAGCTTATGTTCCCTAAAAATATTTTAATTTTCATAAGCTAAGATAAACCCTAAAAGAAAAAGGGCTTGGTATCTACTTCCCACACACTTTTTCCCCTTAAGAAGAAGCAATTAATCTACTTCACCCATAGCAAGTCCTTGTTCTCCATAAGCCTTTATAATCTCTTACTCATTAACACCTTATTGTTTAAGTTGATGGGGGTAATGCCTACGCCTCCTTCAATTGTAGGTTTGCATAATTCTCTACACTTCACCTTGGTCACATCTCCTTTGTCCTTTACCACTCCACAAGAAGTTCTTTATTAGTTTCTCTAATGATTTGATCAGCCCTTTAGCAAGGAATATATTAGAGACCTAAAATATAAAAAGAGAGTTAACAATAGATTTTACCAGTTATAATCTCTCAATTTAAAACAAGTCCTTATTATAATAGCTCCTAGTCTTTCTTACACCTTCTTTAAAAAGAGTAAGCATTCCCTGAATTGAAGCTTCTTGGTTGAAAGAGGAAGTCCAAGATAGGTGAAGAGGGTTCTTAACTTATAACCTTATTAGATTAGAAAGCCTATCAATCAAATGAGAAGCACTACTCAAAATCACCATAAATTTTATTATAGTTTCTACTTAGGCTTGGGAATTCTCAAAAATTATATAGGGAACTAATTCGGATTATCATAGACTTATCATTAGCCTTGGAGAATAGGAACACATCATTAGCAAATTTTAAGCTAAAAAGGCTAAGATTCTTACACTTATTATGATACTTAAAGCCTGGATCAGTAGTGATATTATGTTTAATTAGCCTGATTAATTCCTTCATACATAGGATAAAGATGTAATGAGATGTAAGGTCCCCTTACCTCAAGCCTTTACCATCTTTCAAGAAGTATGAAGGCTCCCTATTAATCAAACCACTAAATGAAGTAATGATTATAAAAAGATTTAACATTTTGAAGTTTTTTTAACCAAACACCTCAATTAGTTGAAGAATGAAATTCTAGCTTATTGTATCATAGGCTTTGCAGAAATCTATTTTCAATACACAATTTTTAGAAGACCTTTTCTTTATGTAGCCTTTAAACAATTCTTAAGTAATCAATTATCCCTAATATTTCTCCCCTCCATGAAAGCTCTTTAGGTGTCATTGATCACTAATTTCAACACTTTCCTTAACCAAGCAGCTAGGAGCTTAGATATGATCTTGTATAAAAAATTACAACAAGATATAAGTTTGTAATCACCATGTGTTTTTGGATTAGTAATCTTAAGAGTTTAGAAAATGAAAGTCTTGTTGATTTCCTTTAAGAATATCCCTTTTTAAATAATTTGAGGGTTCCTACTATAACTATCTCTCTAATTCTTAGCCAAGCTTTATGATAAAAATAACCAGCAAGACCATTTAAGGTAGGGGCTTTAAATGCCCCTAACTCAACTCTCTCTCTTAGTATTTTTAGGAATAAAAAGACCAGTAAAAAATCCATATCATCTTGCTTAAATTGATTACTGACGAAAGAGTTGAGTACTTGAAGTAAAGAACTACTGTTAGCAGTCACGCCTAAAGAAATTTTGAAGTATTTTAAGTTTCCTTCTTGAGATCCTATTGTTTAGTAATCACCATACCATCTTGTTTAATTGAGGAGCAGATCATGTTGTAATTTTTCCTAACCATAATATAGTTATGAAAGAATTTAGTACTTCTTTCCCCTTCTTTTATCCATTGAATTATAACATTTGTTAAAGAAGTTAGCTATAAATCCTTACTGCTTTGGGATATTCATTTCTATTTATTATTCCTCAATAAATTTTTTTATCTCCATCTTATTGGTAAAAGGCATTATGGATGGAGGTTAACTTCAACTTAAAATTATAAACTAATTTTTCAGTGTTTGTCAATCTCTTATAATTAAGCTTTTTGAGTTCTGATTTCATAAATTTCAATTTCTCAAAACAAATGAAATCTTTATTCCCTTTAAACTTCTTTGATATTCCACTCAATATATCTTCATCAAATCCTTCTTCTTATACTAAAAAATTATTGGATCTAAACGGGCTCTTCCTCCTACATCTATCAAATAAGTTTTAGATTAAAATTAGACAATGGTTTGAGCACAATGATTTCCAAACACAACCTTACTCTATTGGAAATTCACCATCCATTCTTCATTTATAAGGGCCTTATCCAGTTTCTTATGTATGTTCCATCAAGAGTTGTGTTTATTGGTCGAAGAAAAAAAATCTTCAAACTTTAGGTCAATTACTTCTATTTTCTCTGCACATTCTTTGAATTCTTTTTTAAAAAAATCTTCAAGTTTACATTCCCTTTAGCCTCAAATCTATATAATATGTTATTGATTTCCCCAAGTAGGATCTAAGGTCCACATATTGTTGAATGAATCAAGGATAAGTTGTTCCAAAGGTTTCTCCTACAGAAAGAAAGATTTGATTCGTATATAAAAGTAACAAAAACTATCTTGTTCTCCTACAAAAACTAGGTAGATAAGTAAGTCATCTGATCAATAGAAATAAGCACATTCACCTTGACTCTCCTTAAATCACAGGCCAAGACTATTTTACCATAATGGTTATATTGGTGTTTTGACAAAAAGGACCAATGCTTTTCCAAAATCTTTATTCTTAATAAATTATTATGATTAAGTTTGGTTTCCAATAGAGCTAATAGGATTGATTTGACTTCTTTAACAAAATCACTAAAAGCCAGTTATTTTTTTTGGGAAGTTAATACCTTAATGTTCCAAAAGAAAATTGATATAATTAGGAGGTAGCAGATTTAGATCCCTTGGATATGTTTTTCCTCCACGATTTCCTTTTACTTACACTTTTAAATTCCCTTCTTATTGTTGACCAACCTTTTCGAGCATAGTTTCCTATAGTCACACCAGCTCATATTTTCTTCTTCAGCTAATCCAAAGTTAACTACAACTTAATTGTGGACTCAGCTACTTTTTCTCCAATAGGTCCTTACCCTTATTATTAGTATTTTCTTCTATTGGCACCAGCTTCAACGTATAATCATTTTTGTTACATCCAAAAACGTTCTTAATTGGGATGTTCTTCATTATATTTCCAACTAAATTTACCACAATATTTCCATTTGGTTAGATCACATTTTGTTGGACTTCAATCCCCATCAATTCATTGTAGTCCCCTCTTGAAAAGGTTCTCCCTATAGCTCTCACATCTTACCTTACTACTTCAAAGTCAGTTTCCATTGATAGGTGACCATTATGGAATCCTTATAAAGTGTATCATTCTTACCCAAACTCATTAGGGGAATAACATTAGGTAATTCTTCTCCATTTCCATATGTACAAATAAATGAACATATCCAATTCTTCTTTTTCTTTTCTTTTTCACAATTGTTTCATCTATACATATTGGTTTTCCAATATAACTAGCTAGCATACTTAGGCCTTTAGTCAACTAATACTCCAAAGGTACATTATGCTTATTTATCCATATAGGAACATTTTCAAGTTTCATTTTATCTATGTTATGCGAAGGAATATTAGATGGTTAGCAATATGGTAAGCCCATCTTCAACTATTCGCTTAGCTTCTAGTTAGGTAGAGAACCTAAATAAAATATTACTCTCCTCTTATACCAAAAGTTCAACCAAACATCTACCATTCCATTTTTTAAAGGCCCAAGTGTTTATAAATGAAAAAAGAGAACATTTTTTATTAAAAAATCAACCATAGTTGTATTCCAGCTTTTAGCTCCAACCTTTAAAACTCTTTAAGGCATACGATGGTTCCATCTCCCTATTAGATAAAAGGGTAATATTTTAATGAAACATTTTAGGCATTCCCTACTACTTGTTTTTAAGTCATCTAAGGTCCAAAAGGAGGGAGGTTGGGAGCTAACTGTGTTTGGTTCTTTAAGGACTTTAAAGAAGCAAAATTTTAATCAAAAGGGACATTAGTATCTATAGAATGTGCAAACCCAAGTGAAGCACAGGTAGGGAGGGTGGAAAAGTTATCGTATCCTGAAAAAACATGAATCCATTTTGAATTTTTGGCATCCATTGCTAAAAGAAGCATGCAGGGAGTAGCAAGCTGATAGTTTTAGAGATGAATGTAATGATTAGAAGAAACTATGTTAAAAGGTAGTTGGACAAGAAATAAGGTAAACAATGAATTTTTATCTTTTATTTCTTCTTTTTCCTCTCTAATCTCTCTTAAGTCTTGCTAAAAAATAATTAAAAATTCTATTTTAATGATAAAAGTTTTAATTAATTGAAAATTTAGAATTTGATGATGCTTGGTGTAAACTTCCTGAAGCTTAAAATTTACAAGGAAAATGATGACTCTTATATTTGAACCAAAAATGGGTACTAAGATTTAGAAATTGTAGCTATTTTGCTGAAAGAAAGTCGGGCATCGAGTCCCTAACGTATAAGATGGTTGGGGTTAACTAAATAAATCATGGTTAATTACCCTATGTTGTCAATCTTCTGATTCTTACCAACTTTGTTAAGAACATATATTTGGAAGATGTTTTTAATCATAATCTAGTATCTTCCTTAGGAACCCTACTAATTATAAGTTGGTTTATACCCTATAGCCCATCAGCTAGTTATAGTTTAGTGACATAACCATTTAAAGACGTTATTTATCTTATACATATCTGGTTATATATGATAAAGTCCATACGATATGTGTACATTGCAATGAAATTATGATGACATTATAATTATGAGATTCATATTGAATTTATGTATTATCCTTAAATTGTTCCTCGTCATTCTATTAAGACTAGAAATTAGTAGAGCGTAAAAAGACTAGCATATATTATGTTTATTCCTTCTAAAGAAAGTGTTTAGTCTCATAGACTAAAGTATTGAGATACTTAAAGAAACATATGAGTGCTTGCTAGAGAGCAAGTTTACTAAACTAACCCCACATAAGAATTTCATTTGGAATATTAATTTCATGTCTATAGAAATTCTGTTGTGATGATTCTATAAGTGATCCTTTGAATTGATATGTCTAAAGTATCCCATGTAGGGATTGTTATATTTTAATACTACTTATGACTTATTCTAGTCAAGGGTAAATCAGTTAATAACATTGGATATGACACGAACTATATGTAAGTAGTTGAGTAATCAATATAGGATTCATCACCCTAAAGTAAGTAAGGAGAATATTCTGTTTTTCCCAATTAGTGTTAATTTGGAAAATTCTTGGCCAAGGTAGAATGAAATTTTGATTATAGTTTTCAATTGTCATTAATTGAATCAATTACTAATGATCGAGAATTAATATGATTGGACTCAAATAGAGTAGACATTAATTTCACGCTCTATATCTAATCAAAACATTATATGATGAAAAGATTGAATTATGAAAAAAAATATACACGGAAAGGTTAGTCAAGACCATTTCGATATTATTAGATATATGGGTAGTCATGATGTGTTGCTAGATGCCAATTTTGATTTCTGGACATATATTGTTTAATTATAGAATTAAAGATAAGTTAAGAGTTTAATTTATCTAATCCTAAATATGATTTAAGGATATAATTATATTCATTTTCAAAATATTCGTGAACATAATAAGTTACATACAAAGAACAAGTTGAAGAGAAAAAAAGATATTTTAATCAAGTTGCACTTGATTGTAAAGTTCCATAAACTTTATAACTAAATGTAATATATTTAATAAATAAGGACTAATATGAGATATTGAATCTTGTTTAAGCCTAATTAGTATTTAAATATAATTAATTGTAATTATAATTAAAGTTAAATTCAAAATACAATTTTATTTCAATTAAATTATTAAAAGGTCTAAGACCTATTATAAATAGGCTTAGGCTTCAAAGTAGCGTCTCTATAACAGTTGTAGAATTCTTTCCATACATTCTGTAGATATCATTAGAGGTCAAACACTTGTGTAACCATAATAGCTAAAATGAACTAATTTTAGAGATGGTTTGAGGAAACGACAAGAAAAATGATCAAACATTAAGATAAGGTGTGAATTACGGTTCAATCTTTACCTTTTATTTGTTAATCATATTATACAATTTAAGTGATTTTGGTTTCAAAATATCAAACAAAAAAAGTTTTGCATTTATTCTACCATATGTATAGGATTGGATCTCACCTCGATTTTCTTTCAATGATATCATAGCCAACGTTAATTTTATAACTTAATTATGTTTGATTGCTATTAACATTTAATTTTGGAAGTAAAAACTACAAACCCTAAACAAGGGGTCGATTGGCTCAACTTCTATTTTTCTTTTATGATTTTTAGTTTTCGATTTCTGTTAATTAACTGAGAGTTAGCCCCATTAAATTGCTAGATGCTAAAATTGATCTGTACAGATATAAATTATTTAATTAGAGGATTAAATATAAATTAAAATAGTTCAATTTATTTAATCCTAAATATGATTTAGAATTATAATTAATATTCATTGTGGTGATATTTGAGAATCTCAAAAAACAAGTTGAAAAGAGAAAAAAGTAATTAAATCAAGTTGGACTTGATTGTAAAGTTCTAGAAACTTTATGATTAAATATAAAATATTTAATAAATAAGGATTAATATGAGATATAAAATCTTATTTAAGCCCAATTAATATTTAATTAGAAGGAATTGTAATTTTAATTAAAATTAAAATTTATTTCAATTAAATTACTAAAAGGTTCAAGATCTATTATAAATAGGCTTAAGCTCTACAAAAATTATCACTTATTGCCTTACTATCTCTACAATAGTAGTATAATTCTGTCAATATGGTATGTGGATATCGTTATAAAGTAGATACTTGTGCGCTGCATACGGGAATGGATCCATCTCGATTTCCCATCATTATAAACAGTCAAATTTGATATCTAAGGACTGAACAAAGGCGACAGTAAGACAAAGAAAAACTGAAAGGCAAAGTTCTATCTCTCGAATTGATCGATGGTTACCTATTGGAGTTATGATGAACAAATTGATTGAGACCTGAAATTTTTGTTATTAAAACTTCCCAGGAACCTGCAGCCGCCTTACCTTGGAAAGAAAGCAAAATATGAAACCCAGAAGTATTGGGGGACAAATTCCGGGAACAACATGATGTTGGTGGACTCACAACATAGGTGCCTTGGCCTTTACTTTTCTGAATTATAAAGTTACAACTAATTATTACCTGGTTTTCCCCTTTAAACCCAAAAGTCATCATTTAGTAATTGCATCAACTGACTTGTGGCAGCCGTCGGGACAAAGAAAGTAAAGGCTCCATAATCTTGGGTTAAAACGAAGCATAGAAAGTTCAATGCTTCCATTTAGAAGATTACTAACTTGGCACCAACTAAAATTAGGTATACGGTGAGGACTCTGTCTGCCAGTGCCATCAATAATTGGAAAATTAACATTTACAGATGAAAATTGTATTTTTGCAAGGTTTGGAGCAATGAAGGTGAAGTCCAACATCACATGCATTGCCAATCTAATATTTTCGATGACGAAAGCTTACGATAATTAATAGTGAATTGTGACAAAAAGAGAAATAGATGTAATTTTTTGTTGGTCATGTATTATTAAATTATGAGGAAGTGTCTACCATTGGAATAATACTCTTTCGTAAATAACAATAGTTATAATGAATGGGAGAATTTCTGCTTCCCTGTCACTGCCATAAACCATCATGTTGTGGTCAACCTTGAAATATGGCTAACAACTAATAAAATTCAATTATGCTTCTCGCTTTACACAAGGATTAATATTATATGGAAAGACACATAAGACAATGGTCGAGTTAGAAATGTCTAATATCGATGTAATGGGCATCGAATTTTCATTCTTTTACTAATTAAAAAAAAGGTTAATTTTCTCTTCCAATTCATCAAAATAAAAATTTGAACATACATCTGTGGATTGAGACAGACTAGGCAAAGCTTTGAATCACTCATCTCTGTCTGTACTTGTTAATTTGTTTTTAATATAATGCTTAGAAGTTAGAATAAGAAGCAGTTAGCAAAATAGGTTCTCCATAAAGAAAAAGAGGCTGGGGAAGAACACCCCTCCCTCCACCAGAAGCCTGCCAGTTTCTTGAAGAAAATACCATCTCACCGAATTCCTTATCAAACCATTCTCAAAGTACGCATGCAATTTTTTTATCTCTCTATCTTGTTCGATGTTCTTCTATATTTCAAGTTCTCTCCTTCCTCTTCTCTCTTCATCACCACTATTCACATGCACCCATCAAGAAGGAAATCGCCTTTACTGTCCTGCAGCCATGAAGCAGAGGAAGAACAATAATCTCTCAGTTTTTGTAGTGGTGATCTCTATATTTCTCTTCGGTATCTTCATTTACAATGAGGAAGTGAAGTCTATAGCTGAGTTTCCATTTTCATGGCCTAAATCTCAAGAAATCCAAGAAGAACGATCAAAGCAAGCAACCCCAACTCGAGAAACTATCAAAAACAACGAGGACCATGAGATTGCGGATTCAATGAACTCAACAACTTCATTTGAACAGCCTCAATCTGAGGGAGGTCAAGAAACCAACGAGTTGAACCCTAGTCTTCCCAGAGAAGACGATCAGAATGAGACTGAATTGCCATTCATCGAGGAGGAAGATGAAGAAGTTCAATTGCCACCGGAAGACTGCGATCTTTTCACAGGAAAGTGGGTTTTTGACGACGTGACACATCCGCTATATAAAGAAGATGAGTGCGAGTTTTTGACAGCGCAGGTGACTTGCATGAGAAATGGAAGAAAAGACTCTTTGTATCAGAATTGGAAATGGCAGCCTAACGATTGTTCTCTACCGGCGTAATGATTCATAAAGATTAATTCTTGATTATTTCACGTTTCCTTGTTCTGTGCTTGGCGTTGATTTGATGGTAATTAATCTTTGGTACATGCCTTGCAGGTTTAAGCCAAGGCTATTGTTAAACAAGCTAAGAAACAAGAGGCTTATGTTCGTAGGGGACTCGTTGAATAGGAACCAATGGGAATCTATGGTTTGTTTTGTCCAATCTGTGATCCCTCCTGGAAGAAAAAGCTTGAAAAAATCAGGAGCTCTCAACATTTTCAGGATCGAGGTACCTTCTCTCAATAGACTTTCCAATAGGTATGTTAGTTACTAAGATGCTTTCCCTTAATGTTTTTGACAAAATATGTTTAGCTTTCGATGTTTTTCACGGTGCTAATAATATCAAATACCCACAGGTTCACTCAACTTGGTAGTGACCATTTTCATTTGGATACTAAAATTTCATCCGTGGGAAATTTTGGAACGTCAAAATACGGAAAGAAAAAAAATCTTTCTCTATCTAGCCTTGTCCCACCTATGGTGTCACGGGCATAGAAACTAATGTTTTTACATTCGAGTTTGTTGTCTTGCGAGAAAAGCCGAATATTTCTTTCCCTTGCTTTCTCTCCGCCGCGAAATCCTCTTCACTAACTATTAGTCAAGTTGTCAATTTTCATTAGCTGAATAAGTCATATTTCGTTGAGACACATAACCTTTGGTTCCCACCAAAAGTAAAAGGAACCAACACGAAATCGGAAACACAACGAACGCGTGAAGCTAATGAAATTGCGGCATTGATGTTTGGTTTGTAGGACTACAACGCCACAGTGGAGTTCTACTGGGCACCATTTCTGGTGGAATCAAATTCCGATCATCCCAACATGCACAGCATCTTAAATAGAATAATCATGCCGGAGTCAATCAACAAGCACGCTGTTAACTGGAAAAATGTAGACTACCTCATTTTTAACACTTACATTTGGTGGATGAACACCGTCTCCATGAAAGTTCTGTAAGTTCCTTCTTTCCATCTTTGTGATTTATAGGGGGCAAGCATATCCACTTCGACTGTGGCCTTATCCCGTGCCATGGGTCATCATTCTTTAAAAAGTCCACCACTTGGATACAGTAACATTTGGTTTTATTTATACCCTAGATGGGGACTAGCCCGTATTGAACTTAACATGTACATCCATATCTCGAAGTAGATTGTTTATGATAATGGTGGTTGATTTGTTTGGTTAATTGATTGACAGACGAGGGTCGTTCGATAGAGGTTCGACAGAGTATGATGACATTGACAGGCCGGTAGCGTTTAGAAGAGTTTTAAGGACATGGTCCAAGTGGGTGGACAAGAATGTGGATCCCAGTCGTACCACAGTGTTTTTCAGCAGCATGTCTCCTCTACACATCAAGTAATGTCTAAACCATCACTAAATTATTTGTCACTCTGCGTACTTCCTCTTGCCATACTTATAAATTAGTCTATTGATTACAATTTTTATATGATCTTATAATATTCTAAACTGCAAAGCAGTGTCTGCGTCTCTCAATATAACCTTCCTTTAAAGCATGAACCAAAGCACAAGGGATATCTATAACATCAACATCTCTGTTCGACTTTTCCTCCGGTGGATTTGTTGACCTGAACGCATTCGGTTTCAATTTTACACCTATCTATTTTCTAATTTGCATATAACCAATAAGATGGTTTCCAACTTTAGCCATTAGGTGGTGATATTCTCCGTGGTTAGACGGTGGGCCTTCGTTATTTGTAATCTTGATTTGACATATTGAATTAATCAACTCTGGTTGGTAGGTAGTAAGACTTTCTCGCCTTGGGGGGGGGGGGGGGGGGGGGGGGGGGGGGGGGGGGGGGGGGGGGGGGGGGGGGGGGGCG
>JAOQMS010043415.1:0-11835 GCA_027563885.1 Erythroxylum longipes
TCCTAGCTTCAGAGGGACTTTTCCAGCCGTGTAGATTGTTTTGGCGAGAGAAGTCATGGCTCACAGGTCGGTCAGCTAGGACTTTTGGGAATGGCCTAAATAGATCTGATGTTTTTCCTCTTTCATATAGCATTTTGTATTAGGTTGTTTTTCTTTTTTTTTGATTGATGTACAGACAGTAAAGGATGATATATGTATAAACTTTTGATTTTGATGGAATGAAATGAGGAAGAAGTTGTTTTTAAAAATATTGTGATTTCTATTAATGCTTTATTGGTAAATTTGATATGATGCCATGTGGAGTGAATGTAGTGATTGCAGATAGCTCACCCTTATAATAGGATATGTACCGGAATGACCTGCGGGTGTCCCGTTGCGTACCCAACGGTAAGGGGGTGCTACAGGTTATGCCTCCGGTGTTATCATGGAGAGATTTTATGGAAGTGTTCAAGAAGAAGTACCTCTCCAGGGTTTATATACAAGAGAAGGCTAGAGAGTTTCTGAATCTCACATAGAGAGACATGAGTGTGAGTGAGTATGAGCTGAAGTTCACTCAGCTTTCCCGATATGCAACTAACATTGTGGCGAATGAGGAGGAAAAATGCTATAAGTTTGAGGGAGGACTTCATTTAGGGATCAAGGAGAAGGTGCTGATCCATAAATTCTGTGACTACCAGCAGTTGGTAGATGCTGTACTTCAGGTTGAGAAACTGGAGAATATCAAGTATAAAGTGAATAAGAAGAGGAAGAACCGGGAGCAGTCTTCCAAGAAGGGAATGAATGCTCCAATGCCTGAGATGAGTACAAGGAGTTTCCACACTCAAGAGTGAGGTGGGGGGTAGCACCTCTACTAAGAACAAAAAAATCAAGGGCAGCTATGGTATAAACCTCAACTGTGGGAGGCAATAATAGGGTGGAGAGGAGCAGGTACATGAACCCTCAATGTGGGAATTGTGAGAATTTTCACAAAGGAGAGTGTTTTAATTTACTTAGAGCATGTTTTCGATACGGGGAGAAGTGACACGTGATCAGGGAATGTCCCCAGATGACAAGGCAAGAAGGACGCAGTTGCAAGCTCCAAGGAGGGCAGAAACAGTAGGAACCAGGCTAGTCACTAAGGTGGGCAGTTCTGGGGCTGCAAGGAAGGCTATCCCTCCAAGAAGGCCAAGGGGTCAGGTACAGGCTAGGGTATTTTCCATGACAAGAGAGGAGGTCGCAGCCGCGCGTATGACTCAGTTATTTAATTTTGAAGTATATGTCTTAATTGATTCTGGCTCCACGCATTCATTTTTTTATGCAAGCATGACATTATGTGGTGTGAATTTGGTGCCATTGGAAGATCTATTGATTGTTAGCACTCGTTTAGGGAGGAAGGTGATAATAAGTCAAGTTTGAACTGGTTATTAAGGGTGCTGAACTGGTAGTAGACTTATTGCCGCTAGAGCTAAAGGGTCTAGATGTTATACTGGGTATGGATGCCATAGAGAAATGTTTTGCAAAGTTAGACTGTAGTCTCAAAGAAGTAGAGTTTAACTTTGGCAATGGAGAGAAGGTGACTTTTAGAGGAGACAGAAGAATGTCGTCAACTAGAATGATTTGAACTTTGTTAGATGATAGGATGATGAAAAAGGGGTGTGAAGCCTTCTTGGCACATGTCGTGGGTACTGAAGTGAATGAAAGGAAGTTAGAAGATTTTCCGATTGTGAGGGAGTTTCCCGACATGTTTTTAGAAGACTTACCTAGTTTGTCACCAGTGAGAGAAATTGAGTTTGCCGTCTACTTGATTCCTGGTACCGCATCCATTTCTATACCACCATATAGAATGGCTCCAGCTGAATTGAAGGAGCTCAAAGAACATTTGGAAGAGCTATTAGAGAAGGGGTATATAAGGCCAAGTTCGTCTCCGTGGAGAGCTCCTGTTCTATTTGTTAAGAAGAAGGATGGGACATGGCGTATGTGTATTAATTATCGGAGACTCAATAAGGTGACCATTAAGAACAAGTATTCTCTGCCACGAATCGATGATCTATTTAAACAGTTGCAAGGAGTAAAGGTCTTCTATAAAATTGATCTCAGGACAGGCTATCATTAGCTCAGAATCAGAGAGTCCTATGTGAACAAGATAGTTTTTAGGACCCGTTATGGGCATTATGAGTTCCTAGTCATGCCACTTGGATTGACTAATGCTCCAACTGTATTCATGGATCTTATGAATAGGGTATTCAAGGAGTATCTGGATCAGTTTGTATAGTGTTTATCGATGACATTTTGGTTTATTCCAAAAACGAAGAGGAACATGAAAAACATCTCTTGATAGTGTTACAAACACTGAGGGAGAGGGAACTTTATGCCAAATTCAGCAAATGTGAATTTTGGTTTCTCGAGGTGATCTTTCTTGGGCATGTGATCTCGAAGGATGAAGTACATGTTGATCTGAGGAAAATTGAAGCAGTGATGAAGTGGCGTGCACCAAAGACAGTTGCAAAAGTCAGGAGCTTTCTGGGTCTGGTAGGATATTATAGGAGGCTTGTTGAAGGATTCTCCATGATAGCTGCTCCATTGACCAAGTTATTAAGGAAAAATCAGAGGTTTATCTAGAGTGTTGAATGTCAGAAAAGCTTTGAAGAGCTTAAGCGCAGATTGACAAGTTCTCCAATTCTGACTTTGCCTATGGTAGATGAGGGTTATGCAATTTACACTGATGCTTTAAGGACGGGTTTGGGTGTTGTGTTGATGCAGGGAGACAAAGTAATAGCTTATGCCTAGCGGCAATTGAAGCCATATGAGTTGAATTATCTGACCTATGATTTGGAATTGGCAGCAGTAATTTTTGCCCTGAAGATTTAGAGACATTATTTGTATGGAGTCCAAATGAGGATTTTTACAGATCATAAAAGTCTCAGGTACTTATTGAGCCAGAAAGAGTTAAATGTGAGACAGAGAAGGTGGTTAGAGTTACTTAAGAATTATGACTTGTTGATTAAATACCACCCAGGAAAGGCAAATGTGCTGGTAGATGCCTTGAGTAGGAAATCCTCCATAGCTTATGTTCAGATAGTTTATTTGCCGTTATTGACAGAGATGGATAAGTTGAAGATAAGTTTGACACAGGAGGAGCCTGACTGCATTATGACAAATTTCAGAGTAAGACAAATACTCGGGGAGAAAGTTAAGGAGTTGCAATCACAGGATGCAGAATTGAACAAACTCCGAGAAGAAATTCAGAATGGTAAGAAATCTGAAGTGGTAGTGACGGATGATGGACTTATGGTTATAGGAAACCGACTCTATATTCCAAATGTCTAGGAGGTAAAGGATGAGATACTCGACGAGGCACATAAGCGCCTTATGCTATACACCTAGGTAGCACCAGAATGTACAAAGATTTGAAAGAGCATTTCTGGTGGAAAGACATGAACAGGGATGTAGCAGAATATACAAGTAAGTGTCTAGTGTGTCAGTAAGTCAAGGATGAATACCAGGCACCTTCATGGTAGTTAAGGCCATTGTCCATTCCTAAGTGGAAGTGGCAAAGGGTGACTATAGATTTTCTGATGGTTTTGCCCAAGACTAGTAGGAAGCATGATGCTATATGGGTTATTGTTGATCGTTTAATGAAGTCAGTCCATTTTCTGGCAATTAAACAGACTGATTCTCTACATGTACTAGCAAAGAGGTATATTGATGCGATAGTGAGACTGCATGGGATTCCAGATTCTATAGTTTCTGACAGAGATCCTCGATTTACTTCAAGATTCTGGGGAAGCTTACAGGAGGCTCTAGGAACCAAGTTGAATTTTAGCACTACTTTTCACCCCTAGATAGATGGTCAATCTGAGAGGACTATTCGGACCCTTGAAGGAATGCTCAGGAAATGTGTGATGAATTTCAAAGGAGCTTGGGATGAGCATTTGCCATTGGTCAAATTTGCTTACAACAATTCGTACCATTCGAGCATTCAGATGGCTCCTTATGAAGCATTATATGGGAGGAGATGTAGAACTCCTATATTTTGGGATGAAGAAGGAGAAAGGAGATTAGTGGTACTAGAGTTACTTCAAATGATAGTTGACAAGGTCAATTTAATTAAGCAGAGCCTTAAAGCAGCACAAGATAGAATGAAAAGCTATACTGATGCACATCGGAAGGAAATGGAGCATGAAGTGGGTGAGAAAGTTTTCCTTAAGACATCTCTTTGGAAAGGAGTTATGAGGTTTGGCAAGAAGGGTAAGTTGTGTCTAAGATATATGGGTCCTTACGAGATTCTTGAAAGAATTGGACCGCTAGCCTATAGGTTGGCACTGCCACCGAAATTATCACAGATATATAATGTCTGCATGTTTCCATGCTGAGGAGGTATAGATCAGATCCCTCTCACATCATAGAGACCACTGAGGTCCAGTTGAGAGATGATCTGACTTATGAGGAGACTCTAGTGGAGATTTTGGACACTAAGGAAAAGGTCCTCAAGAATAAGACAGTTCAGCTAGTCAAAGTTTTGTGGAGAAACCATTCTATGGAAGAGGCCACGTGGAAGCCATTGGAAGATATAAAGGAGAAGTATCCATACCTTTTCGATGACTCAGGTAAGAATTTCGAGGACGAAATTCTTTTAAGAGGGGGAGAAATGTTGGCCCCAAAATTTTATTTATTTATTTAAGCATGATTTAACTGAATTATGAGGTTTTGATAAATTAAGTTTTTGGAGTTAATTATTATATTAATGTTAGTAGGATTTTTATTATATGGTTTAGTTGTATTAAAGTAGTAAGAAGGTTGAAGGGCATTTTTTGAACATCACTTAAGGTTAAAAGAGCATAAGCTTATAAGGAAGGGTAAATTGAACTTTTTTGGCACATTAAGAGTAAAAAGGGGAAGAAGAATAGTTGTCTTGTAATTAAAGAAGAAGAAAAGGAAAATTGAAGAGAGGAAGAGAGAGTTTCGTGGGAGAAGAAGAAAAGAAAAGAAAGCTAAACCAGGTTTCCAATTTTCTTAGTTTTAAAGAGTTATTTTGAAGTTGTTCAAGAAGCGAAAAAGAAAGAGGAAGATTAGAACTTCCATTTGAGCCAAAAGACTCAATAATTGGTGAAGATTCAAGGTAAATTTATGTTTAAACTTTCGGATTTTTGGAAGGGTTTTGGTTCATGAAGCTTAAGAAATGCATAGTATTCTAGGATCAATTTTAGTATATATATTTCTTTGAGTTCTCAATTGGAAGTTCTATTAAATTAGGATTTTTGTCAATATTGAAGGAAATCAAGAGGAGCAAGAAGAGAGGCATCTTTGAGTAACTGTTAAGCAAAGAATTCAAGGTGGGTTACATTTTTATAATTGAATAAGAAGCCATTAAATTTTCTTCCAAATCAAGAAAATAAATGTTTTTCAATTATATAATAAATGTGCATTTATTGCTCTTTGAATGCTTTGAGAAAGTGCTATGTATTTGTCATGTGAATATTGTGTAGATGATTTATGGAAAGAATATGAAAATGAATCTTTTTTTCTAAAATAAATAAATTACTATGTTTATGAAGTCACTTTTTGGAAAAAAGTGCCATTTTGGGCAACAAGTTTACAAGTTATGAAATACATGTTATGTGGGTTTGGTCTGGTCCATTATATATGTCAAGTGCACTTTTACTAAAAGCTTCTCCCACCTGCCTGCAGGTGGCATGGAACTCCTTCAAGGACTCCCTCATGTTTACGACTACGCAAAAACCACTAGGTGGGATTGTGTTAGTTCGTTATGTTCATGACTACATAGGACCATTTCATGGGAATGTGTTAGCTCGTTCTGTTTATGGACCTCCCAAACTATTTTGATGTGCTTATATGTTGACAAGTTTATTGGATGCATGATTTATGTTGCTTATAAAGTGTTTGATAAATTAAGAATTTGGAAATATGTGTTTCATGATGCATTGTGAATTTTTACAATAGTTTTGCTTGTTACTGGTTATAAAATTGTTACCCACAAGCTTTAAGCTCAATCCCCCCCCCCCATTCCATCCCATCTTCAGGTGATGAGTAATAGACCGAGTGATCGAGCATAAGGGCATTACTCTGGATTATGCTTATTTTGTCTTTTAAGTTAGTTTTTGTAAAACAAGGTTTTAGTTGCATTTTGAGCAATTCTACTTTATGTAAATTATGTATTTTTGGACTATGATGTATTATGACTTGAAATGCCCATTAAAGCTTTGTAAAACTCTTATCTTTTGATGATAATGAAATATGATTGTGTTTTTGCTCATGACTCTCAAAGTTTGTAGATTGCATTTTCAAGCATTCATAAGTGTAAAATTTTGTGTTCTGACTTCTAGGGCAAATCTGTATTTATCTAGGCTGAATTAGATAGAGTTGTTTTCGTAGAAGTTGTAGATATTTTCCTTAGCTTTCTAACGATATAAAGTTTGGAATTTTTAGACTTTGGAAGCAAAATATATGGTCTTTAGACGAAGCATAAGTACCATATGAGGCACCAAACAAAGCGCCAGATGAAGCATTGGACGAAGCACCAGATAAAGCGCCAGAAGAAGCACTAGATGAAATGCCAAACGAAGCATCAATCAAAGCAATTTTGACCCTCTATATGGCAAAATTTTTCTTCAAGATCTTCAAAAAAGTTGTAGATCTCGAAGTCCTTTTCGAAACTGTCCTAAGATGACCACAATCCGATATCTCTAGTGAACGTTATGCTAATTGTCCCAAGATAGGTAAAATATGATTAAGGACATAATCGTGGTTGACTCTTTTGGCAATAACTTCATCGTCCGACCTCCAAATGAAGTGATTATTGAACCAATAGATTCCTAACCCATTTTTCTATCCCTCTAAAAAAATCGGTAGCCTTTGGTGTTGATTTGAAAATGATTAATGGAAAGAAAGTGAGGGAATTGATTGGACGATCATGACTTAGTCATGAGCATACTTTGTCTTTTAAGCATATCTTGATCTGTATAATACGAAACCTTTGGGATGTTATAAGAATGAAGATGAACCGATGATGGCTAATGAAAGTTCATGGAAATAACCCTGCAGGGTAATACACACGCTCACATTTTATAACTTTCAGATAGTTGGGCTCTGGAAACAGGGTCCAGCACATATAATGATCGTTAATTGTTAGGAACAACTTAACTTAGGTTAGATAACCCGAACGTGTGAGGTTACTGCCTATATTGATTGTTTTCCAATTCGTAATACGGTTGCCAAATTGAATCTAGAGATCGTATCCTAGGTTATTCAGTAGTTAGGTTTTATTAACGATCGTATCTTGGTTAAACACAACCTAAGGGAAAATCAAGATTAGTAGAGCGTTCTATTAGTCTCAGATCAATAATTCAAAGAGAGTTGTAAAGACGTAAGGACAATGGAATATGTTTGATCGTGTTGAGGCCAAGACTGACCCTAGAACCAAACCTTACTTATATTCAACACTTTTCTCATTTTCAATTGCTTGTTTTAATTTATTTTGATAGTTTACTTTTACTTTAATTTCTATATTGCTTAAAAATCCAAAAATCCCCCTTATATTTTCCTTGCATCAATTGATTTTGTTATGAAAATTTATCAAACATTCCCTGTGGATTCGATCCCGACTCACCAAAACTACAAATTTTGGTGTGCAAAGTCAGGTAAATTTTGCAATGCACTCAACAACGCTCTGTCATTAGCATACGTGACTGATCGACGCATCGTAACGCTAGTCAAAATAAAATAACTAGACTACTACTATAGTAATGGTGAGTATAGGTCAATTCCACACGGAGTGCTCGAGGTTATGAAATGAAATTAATCGATGTTTAGGAAAAATTAGGGGGTTTGGATTTTGGAATAAGGAAATAAAATGAAACTAACTAATAAAAACAAATTAAAGAAAATATGCGAAAAATGGTAAATTGGGGGAATTCGGTTCAATCTTGGCCTACACCCTAATTAAGCATATTTCATAGATTTGTTGTTCTCAAACCTCTCCTAGAAACTATTAATAGTGGGTTAATAATTAACCCAAGTTTTCCTTTAGGTTTTGTTTAATCAAGATACAATCGTTAATTAAACCTAACCATCGAATAACCTAGGATACGATCTCTAGATTTAATTAGGTAGTAGCATTAAACGAATTAGAAAAATAGATTAATCAAGGAAACAACCACATACGATGCATCATTTAACCTAGGTCATGTTATCCCTAATGATTACGAATGAATAGTCGTTACACATGAATTTCTACATAATGGTTACGGGGTACATCGAAATTCTAATAATGGATATGCAATTAAATGATTCAATGAACGCATTAAAATCATGCTTTTGCAATACCCAATGGGTTCATACAAAAATAAATGAAAAATAACAAAAATCCGATTATCCATATACAAAACCCAAATCAATTAACACAAGATAACACAATCAATTTCTAATGAGAGAAAGAAAACAATAAAATCAAAAAAATACACTTAATCTAGGTCGTCGGAGTCGATATTACCTCCAAACTGCTGTCGGGATGTTTAGCCCTCCATGATTCTCTCCCGAAAAAATGCTTCAACCCCTATACTTATAACCCTACTGAAAACCCTACCTACTCTCTTCTCAATGTCACAAACTTCTTCTCCTATCTACTGTTCATGATGTGACAAATAAACATTAAACCACCTACACTATTCACTCCTCTGTCTTCTTTGTTTCACGCGGTCTCTAATGCCACTCTCTTCATTTTGCCGCCTCCACTCTTCTGTTTTCTTCAATCCACTCCTCTCTTGTTTTCTTCTACTGTCCCCTCACTTCACTCCAACCACCAAGCCGCCAGCACCCTCCCTATCTCCTGTTTATGATGGGACAATCAAAGTTTAATATCCCAAGCTACTATTCATTGCTTCCAACCCTCTCTTTTTCTTGTGCATTTTTAGCCAGAAAATGCACCCTACGTTTGCGTTTTGTCTCTTGGCTCTATTGCTGCGCGTCATCGTTTTTTGCTGGTTCACATCTCTTGACTATCGTTTTGGGCTAGCTCACCATCCACCCCTATGTCCTTCCCCACACGTCTGCATTTAATTACATGCTAGATGCATTTTGGACTCTTATTTCTGCATTCATTTTCTTCACACAAGTTGTCGTATTGCTCTTTACTTGCTACTGATTTTTTTCTTCATTTTTCCAACAAACATTCTTCTTCTTTGTATTTTGATTTTTTTCTTATCTTTTAATTTTCTTCTTCTTGCTCCATAAATGCAAGTGAAAACTAATCTTTAAAAAACAATCCAAATGTAGTGATTTTGACTCACTTTAATTTCTTTTCTTTCAAATTGTACCTAAAATCATATATGAATTAAAATGAGTATCTTAAGCAATTTCATGTCAATAATCACTAAGTGTAAATGATTAAATTTATCAACAATTAAACACATATCAATGACTAATACCCAAGTTAAGTAAACATTACAAGGTATTCCTATTGCTAGGAATTTTCTAGATGTTTTTCCCACTGAATTACCGGGATTACCACTAGATAGGGAAACGGAGTTCACCATTGACCTTGTCCCAGATACTGCTCCTACTTCTATTCCTCCTTATAGGATGGCACCTATGGAACTTAAAGAACTTAATACTCTATTGTAGGAGTTGTTAGATAAAGGTTTTGTTAGACCTAGTGTGTCACCTTAGGGAGCTCCAGTTTTGTTTGTGAAGAAGAAGGATGGGAATTTGAGATTGTGCATTGATTATAGGCAATTAGATCAGGTTATAGTAGAGAATAGATATCCCCTACCGAGAATAGGTGATTTACTCGATCGATTATAGGGAGCTCAGGTTTTTACTTAACTGAATTTGAGGTCAGGGTATTATCAATTGAAAATAGTAAAAGCTGATGTACTAAAGAGTGCATTCAGAACTAGATATGGACATTTTGAGTGTTTGGTGATGCCTTTTGGATTGACGAATGCTTTGACTACCTTTATGGCCTTGATGAATAAAGTATTCCAACCTTACTTAGATCACTTTGTTATTGTATTCATAGAGGATATCTTGGTGTATTCGAGGAGTAGAGAGGAACATTTTGAGCATTTGAGGTTACTTTTACTAATAATAAGAGAAAAGCAATTGTACTCCAAGTTTAGTAAATGTGAATTCTGGCTTGATCAGATGGTGTTCTTTGGTCATATAGTATCTGTACAGGGTATACAGGTAGACTCAAAAAAGTTGAGTTCGTGACGAAATAGGAAGCATCTAGAAATATGTCAAAGATTTAGAGTTTTCTTGGGCTAGCAGGTTATTATAGGAGGTTTGTTAAGGGGTTCTCATTGATCTGCCCCTTTGACAAAGCTTCTGAGGAAGAACATACCTTTTTGATGAACTGATGAATGTCAAAGGAGCTTTGATGAGTTAAAACATCAATTAACTACAGCACTGGTATTGGCTATTCCATCTGGATCTGGAGGATGTATTGTATACAATGATGCTTCACACCAGGGGTTAGAGTCTGTATTGATGCAGTATGGTAGAGTGATTGCTTATGCTTTGAGACAGTTAAGGCCTCATGAGTTCAATTATCTAGTTCATGATTTAGAGTTTACTGCAGTAGTGTTCGCTTTGAAAATTTGGAGACATTATTTATATAGTGAAACGTTTTAGATTTTTACTGATTATCAAAGTTTGAGATATCTGTTGAGTCAAAAGGAACTTAATATAAGACAAAAGAGGTGAATTAAGTTGCTTAAGGATTATGATTGCATGATAGAGAATCATCCAGGTAAGGCTAATGTTGTAGCTGATGCATTAAGCAGGAAATCTAATAGCAGTGTAGCATAAATTCAAGCATCGAGGTCACCAAATCTAGTTCAACTGAGAGCACTGAATATTGAGCTAAGTTTGGGATAGAATGAAGCATTGTTAACTATGTTGAAGCTTAGACCGCTATTACATGAAAGGATCAGATTAGCTCAAAGCAAAAACCCAGAAGTAGTGAAGATTGTAGAGAAGTTAAAGCAGAATTCTAGTTTTGAGTTTGAGTTGAGAAATAATACATTGTGGTTGAATCATAGATTATATGTACCAGATGTTGATGGTTTAAAAAAGGAAATTTTGGAGGAATCAGACATAGTAGCCTATGCTATGCATCCTGGTACCACCAAGATGTACAATACTCCGAAACAACAATTTTGGTGGCCAAGGATGAAGAAACGAGTGACTAAGTATGTTGCTAGGTGTTTGACAGGCCAACAAGTTAAGGTAGAGCATCAGGCCCCAGTTGGGAAATTGCAGTCATTACATATTCCAGAGTGTAGATGGGAAAGGATTACAATGGATTTTATTATGGGTTTGCTGAGAACTCCAAGGCAGTTTGATGCCATATGGGTCATTGTTGATAGATTAACAAAATTAGCTCATTTCTTACCTATTAAAGAGAGTAACACAATAGATCAGTTAGGTCGGAGATATGTAAATGAGATAGTGAGGTTACATAGGGGCAATGTCTATTGTATCACATCGAGATCTCAGATTTACTTCTAGTTTTTGGGGCAGCCAATAGACAGCACTAGGTACAAAGTTAAATTTTAGTATAGCATTTCATCATTAGACAGACAGACAAAGTGAGAGGACTATTCAGACTATTGAGGATATGTTTAGAGCTATTGTTTTAGAGTTTCAAAGAGCATAGGATGAGTATATAACTTTCAGTGAATTTGCATACTATAATCATTATTGTAATAGTATTGGTATGGCTCTATATGAGGCGTTATATGGCAAAATTTAACATCCTGTTTCCAGAGAACGGGTCGAATTATAAAAACGGGTACATGAGAGATTAATCGGAGAAATTAGGAAAACACATCTCAA
>JAOQMS010043416.1:0-11833 GCA_027563885.1 Erythroxylum longipes
ATTATATACAATTTATTATTAATTATATAAAATTATTATTATTAATTATTTAATAAATTTTATTCTATTATATGTCATTTATATTTATATTTTTTTATTTTTATTTTTATGTAAATATATACAAATATTTAAAGAATGATTTTTTTTATATTTTCTATTTTCATTAATAAAAATTTTATTAAAAATTTTATACAATTTTTATTACTAATATAAAATATTATTATTAGGGTAAGGAGAAATAATATAAAAATATTATTAATTATATACAAGGGGTTATGGTTAGAAGAAATAATTAGTATTAAGAAAAATTATTGAGGGTATATTAGGTAATATGTATTTATTGGTTTACGTTCCATCCTAAAACTCCCAAATTGAGGGTTTCATATTTTCATTGTTTAGGATGGAATGCAATGTAACATGAAACTCTCGGCTTCTATCTTATTCTATTCAATTTCATTATGAAACCCTCAACTAAACGATGGAAGTATGTTACGTTACGTTCCAAACCCTCCAACTAAACAAACCCTTAACGGATTAGAGAATCCTTATGTTTACAAATGATATAAGCAACTGGAGAAGACCTTAACCTTTTTTATATAATTTCCATATCGGACTTTCCCATCACAGGTCTGATATGGGTTCGATCCATACTGATTAGGATCCATTTTTCACCTGAACTTCGACCCATTGATTTAGATAATTTATTGGGTCACTTTATTATCTTTATCTGAATCAAATTACATAACTTAATTGATAAATTATTGTAAAACCAAAAAATGCAATTAAATGTTTTCCAACTTTATGGGAAAAGTAAAAAATATCTAATATTCTCCCATTTGGACAATACTTAATTGCAGTTTTGCATAAGTTTAAAAACAATTTAAAAAACTCGGTTAAGCTACACTGTTGTATTAGTCGACTAAGTTTAAAAAACAAAACATTAGATCTAAAGATAGCAAAAGTCCATCATTCCATCCTACAAGGATTTCAATACCGAAAAGTATCAAATGCATGTGTCATATGCGACACATATCCAATACAATCACATATGCCTAATACCTTACTAATATGAATGGGAAAATGGAGTGTAGCAAGCTAGGATGATACCTTTATAATCTAAATTATATCATCCTCGTTTGTAGGTCTCGATTTCTCCAACTTTATACTAAATTGTATATGCTAAATTGCATTAGAGAAATCTTGTTTTTCTCTCACCAAATGATAAACAACATTAGAAAAAACCTTTATGTTCTCTAACTGAATGCTAAACTGCATTAGAGAACCTTTATGAGATTAAAAACTTATATCCCCCTATGTCATGTGAAGCTTTAAGGATATCTATATAAAACTGTATGCGTCTAAATGACATAAGCTCAAAGTCAATCTGTATATATGCCTAGTGACCTTTAAATGCTTAAAATTGACACAAATCTTAAGACTTTAATGCGTATTATGATAATGTATGATAACACGTATAGCTGGGGATAAACAATGATCATATTTATTAATGAACTATTATATCATCATAATACATTAAAACGTGCAAATGTACTTGGAGCAAATATAACGATCCCCTAACTAAGAGTGTCTAAGGACTTCAAAACAATCGTACTGCATACTTTCCTTCCAAACATAAGTGGGCAAAGTCCTTTAGTTAAAGAATCAATTTATAGTTCCTCAGTCCCTAAATGCTCCAAACCTTAAGTCAGCTTTTCATATCAACTACTTCATGGTCAAATATTTGACCTCAAAATGCTAAGACCCTGTGATATTCTTTATTGTTATTAAACAACATAGTAGCAAGATTATCACAGTACAATCGAATGGGTCTAGCCACTGAATCAACCACAGACAACCTAGAAATCAAGTTTCTGAGCCAAATCGTCTATTAAGTAACTCCATAGCATGTACACTACATGCATGATCGAGGAAGTCACCCGTGTCTACTTGACACTCTTCCATGAAATTGTACCATCTGCAAACATAAAAATGTAACCTTAAGTGGAATTTTGATCATCCGAAAATCTGAATTTTCTACGAGGTTCAGACTGTTTACTTTTCTATATGTCAATATATAATCCTTAATTTCCTTTAATTATCTTAACACTCGCTTAACTGCATTTCAATGGTCTACACTTGGGTTAACTCGATATTGGCTAAAAGGTCTAATGGTAAATACAATGTCCTACCTAGTACATAGCTGAGCATATATCAGGCTATCAATCGTACTAAAATATGGAACATTACTCATAAACACTTTCTTTACTTTATTCTTTGGATATGGTGCTAAAGATTATCTCTCACTATAAGAGATAGGTGCTACAATAGGTTTATAGTTAACCGCATTAAACCTTTGTAACATTTACTCAATTTATGCACTCTGTGAGAGGTCTGTTGAGTGTTGAGATCTATCCCGATGAATCCAAATACCTAGGACAAAAGATGTCATGTCAAGGTCCTTTATGTCAAAGTTCTTAACCAAAATTTGTTTAACCTCGTACAACATGGTTAAGTAATTTGACATAAGCAACATATCATCCACATGCAGTAATAGGAAGATAACTTTGCTCCCCTAACCTCATAGTACAAACATCTTTGCAATTTCATTTTTCATAAAGTTGAAAGAGGTAATAACCTCAATAACTGTAAGGTATCACTTTTTGGAGGTTTGATGTAAACCATATATTGATCTGCTTAATGTGCAAACTATGAAAGTTCCATCTTGATCCTAAAATCCTTCAAGTTGTATCATATAGACCACTTTATAAAGGTCTTTATTTAGGAAAGCAGTTTTGACAACCATCTGATGTAACTTTATATCATCATGAACTACAATTGCCTTAATCATTCAAAATGTATCCTTCGAGGATACGAGAGAAAAAGTAACATTAAAATCAACATAATCCCTGAGTGAACCATCAAGAAACTGAGCGAGCCCATAAACTGTTGAACTTTATTCTGAAATACTTTAGGTCTAAAACTTCATTTATAACTGATAGGTTTAATGTTTCACTGCAAATCAACTACCTCTAAGACCTTACTATGCTTCATGACTTGCATCTCATCAGTCATTGCATCCTACCACAAATCCACATTGGGTCCAGAAACATCTTTTGTAAAACTAATTGGATTTATAAATTGTCTAATAGTATAATCTATAGTCCTGTTCTCTTAATAGACTATGTAATTATATGGGATAGCAGGTCGTCTAACTCTGGCGGATCTTCATAACTGCATTAGATCTTGTACCTTAGGAACCTCTGTGTGTATAGGTATGGGTTCTTGTTCCTGTATAGGCATGGTACAAAGACCTAGATCCACCAGTTCTAACTGTATGAGTGGCGGGTACTTAATAACTGTAGTATCCACCCTGTTATCATCCTAAGGGTTAAAGGGCCCACCACAATCATATACATCGTATTCCAAAAACTTAGTTGTTTGTGATTCCACTATTCTGGTCCCTCCTTCTCTACAGTATGATCTGTAGCCTTTAGAGTGTTTAGGATATCTAACTAAATAGTAATGAGCATAATGAGTATGCAATTTTTTTATAAGGATTATACTACATAGGTAGGGCAGCCTTATACATAAATATGTACAAGGATGAGTTTTCACACTTCTAGATGATCAGGTAGCTTAGTCCTGTTCTGCATTGACTTCTTCAAGTCCCTTAAGGTGTAGTTATGACTTTTAACAACACACCATTTTACTCAAGACTACCCAACATAGTGAACTTAATCACTATTTCAACCGATTTCATATATCTGGCAAACGGACCTTTTCAAGTTCTGAAACACCATGTTTGCCATGATATTCTCCTCCATGGTCATATCTGACACTCTGAATGGATTTTCCCATTTGGTTCTCAACCTTCAATCTTTAAGCAAGAACACATAACTGTAATGTGAATAATCATCAACAAATGTCATAATACATTTGGAATTACACAATGCAACTATATAAGGTCTTCTGATATCTGTATATATTAGAATTAACAAGTTAGAAACACTAGTTAGCCCTTCTTCCTTATTAGTCAACTTACCCCCATAATAGTCAACACATATTCCCGGATCATCATAATTTAGAATTGAGAGAATGTTTTCTTTAATCAATCTCTCAGACCCTGACTTTGGAAATGTGGCTTAAACTTTTATGCCACACCATGTATGACTTTTCATTCATCAGGATTCTTCATTTCATGACTTGTTTAGCAAGATACGAATAAGCATATATCTAATTCGGGGTAAGACACATAATATATAAACCATATGACAAGAAACTTGTACCATTATGTTTTGCATTAAACAACAGCTGTACAACAGAAGCATTAAATACAAAACGTCAACCTTCTTTATCCAAAATTGATATAAAGATCACATACAAAATGTGTCGTGTAAAACCAAAATCAACTTTTCAGGAAGGTTCAACTTATACATTCCCTTACAGATATTTCATACGCTTCTTCATTACTGTCAACCATCAGTTCCTCCTTCTTTTATTTGGCTTTGTCTTGGATATGAACTCCTGCATTATGGAAGCACCTTGATTAGGTACTCTACTATATAGCCACTAAGTACTTAATGTGACTATTGCAAATGAGATTCATAAATTGATAAGCTAAGGAGTTATCTGATGGTCACATTTTTTCTTTTCTAGGCCTCATATTGCTGGCTTCTTTATGTTATGCGAACCGTTACCGGCATTAGATTGACCAGCATCAGTATGTGGAGAAGATTTAATCTTTCTACCTTTGATCTTAGCAGGCTTCATCTTTGCCTTTCCTTTAGTCGCTTCGACGGTTTTAGGAATAACAAGCTTGAGTTTCTCCTCCTCAGCAAACCAATGAGCAATCAAAGCATTAAAGTCTCATTCCTTATCCTGTGAATAATTTGTCATCACCAGATTACTAAACTCTGGAGGGAGTGTATTCAGAGTCTGGTGAACTATGAAGACATTAGGAAGAGGAATGTTTAACATCTTCAGTCTACTATAAAGATGGATCATTCTTGATATGTACTCCTTTACTCCCCTTTCTCCCGTATATCTCATGGAGAATAATTCTTTCATCAAGGCACTTGTCTCAACATTAGGTGAGATTGTGTACCTCTGGGAGACATTACCGAGAAATTACTTCGCTATGTTTGTGTTCGTAAATTCACTTAGTAGATGGTCAGGAATGGATCTTTTAATGGTTATAAGACATAATCTATTAGACCGATCCCAGGCTTCATAGGCTGCTTTATGAGATCTCGAGCTCATGGATGTAGGTAGAGATGGCATATCCTACCGTATGACCATATCAACTTCAGTTATCTCTAAAGAATTCAATACATCCATTTTCCACTTCTTTATATTAAAACCGGTCAGGGTTTCAATGATGAAACTGATTTTAATTGACCGAAAAGGTGATTGTAAAATGACAATGTTTAAATAGCACAAATATAGGATAACAACGATACTCAAAGCCGTTAAATAGTATCTTTACTGAAAATCCGGTTACATATGTTATGAAACACCTATGGGATGAATACATAATATATGCCACTAGACCTCCACACAAAAGTGATCATAGTACAAACCATCAACTCTCCTGACACTACCACATGTGGACGAATAGATCATTCAAGCAATGACTTTCATCTATCTAATGCCTTTATGCACATCTCAAAATCTCATGTAAGGCCAACACTTGTAGGCAGAATAACCAAACATGAGACCAGAGACATCCCCTAACGTGTAAGCAGAACAATTCAAAATATTAACACAAAATGCCACTGTGGTGACTACATCCTTATTGGCACTCAAAAAGTCCACAAACACAAAAGATACATATTTATGTTATCTTGCATTCTTGATGGGCATATGGTATGTGACAATGTAACATTAATAAATGCAAAAAAATCCGAATGCAGAATCTCATTGTCACACACTCGCTCTTAAGATATTCTCTGAAGACTTTGAGACTTTCGTAAAAGAAAAATCTCAGTGGAGTAACTATCGTGCATTATTGGACACTGAACCGACCTCCCGAGACACAAGAACCTCATGTATCTCCTTTATGATAAGTTTGTTGCATGAAAATTCACTTAAAAATGGCTTCAAAATGTCTTAATTCCTTTTTCGAGTAACTATTATGCTATCCCGAATATTGAACATGAGATTCGAGACACGAAAACTTGAAGTGTCTCCCTCATGTAATATCCAAAGCATGAAAATTCATTTGAAATCGGATTCAAAACACTTTAATTCCTTTTTCTAGAGTTAAATTTTAATTTATTACTAATGTAATAAATCCAGAAAAATGGAAAAATTCTTTTTATAAATTTCCCGAACTTGGAAACTGACCCAAAACACCCTGGGACACTCTTTATGGGAAATTTGAAGATTTTTCGATTTTTCTTCATAAGGTTTTAGGAGAGTTAACTTCTGTTTCTTGGTTTTTTCTTGCTTTTTATTGTATGAAAGTAGTATACATATGTTTAGCCTTGAGAAACGGGTTGAAAACGAGCACGGAAGCGTGAAAATCTAACTCGAAACTTAACAAAAATTGCCATTTTCTGGCGAGGTGCGCCTCACCTTCAGGCACATGTGGCACATGCACTCGACCGGTGAACAGTGGCGAGGGCGGGACGACACGTCTGGCACACGCTAGACACATGGAGAAATGGTCACCGCATGCATGTTTGGACTTTATGGAATTGCTACAATATTTAAAAAATGTTGGATATTTTTACTTTTCCTATAAAGTTGGACAACATTTAATTTCATTTTTCGGTTTTACAATAATTTATCAGTTAAGTTAAGTAATTTGATCTTGATAATGATAATAAAGTGGCCCAATAAATGATCTAAATCAATGGGTTGAAGTTTAGGTAGAAAATGAATCCAAATCAGTATGGATCGGACCCATATCGGGCTTATGATGGGGAAGCCCGATATGGAAGCGATATATAAAGTTTAAGGTCTCCTGTAGTTGCTTATATCATTCGTAACCATAAGGATTCTCTGACTCGTTAAGAGAGCTTATATTTTGAGAAAACTGTAGAAAGACGTTGACCGTGTTTCAGTGAACAGTTCCTGTGAAGACAGCAGTGGATTCATGCTCTTTTGACTTCGAAAAGCTCTGATACCACGTGTAACATGCAACGATACCTTTGTTACGTATCCCGGATCAAACATAAAAGGGCAATAAACAAAGAAATGCGGAAAATACTTCCATAACTTCAAATAAGCTTTCCAAAGCCGAAATGATCACGAATTCACAACCTTCTTCACGGGAAATATTCACTGGAACGCGGTCAACGTCTTTCTATAGTTTTCTCAAAACATAAGCTCTCTTAACAGGTTAGAGAATCCTTATGCTTAGGAATGAAATGAGCAATTGTAAGAGACCTTAACCTTTATATATAGCTGCTATATCGGGCTTCCCTATCACGGGCCCGATATGGGTCCGATCCACACTAATCGGGATCTATTTTTCACTTGAACTTTGACCCATTGATTTAGATAATTTATTTGGCCACTTTTTTATCATTATCTGGATCAAATTATGTAACTTAATCGATATATTATTGTAAAACCGAAAAATGCAATTAAATGTTGTCCAACTTTATAGGAAAAGTAAAAAATATCCAACAAAATTACCATCACATTTTATATAACAAAATATGCCAAAAAGGGCAAAATTTACCCTAAATTTAGCGTTTCGAAGCGTGCAAATTGAACCTAACACGTACAAAATGTACAAAACAAACTCTATAAGGACAAAAAAAATCTAGCAAAATTAACTCCCCATCAGTTAAATGTCATGTCACCTAACACTTACAAAACGTCCCAAACAAACCCTATAAGGACAAAAAATTTGGCAGAGTTAACTCGTCGTCAGTTAAATGTCATGTCATAGTTTACATGATATTTTCTAAAATTTTTAATATTAAAGTGGGTCTCGTTAGAGTCACTTTCTGGTTTATTTAAAGATAACTAATTAGATTAACATTTATTAATTTATATTAGCTTAATAATAATATAATTAAATACTTAATCATTTAAATAAGTATTATTAAGTTTAATTAAGTAATATAATAGTGAAGTCCCTAATTCACTAAATCCATAATTTCCTAAACTCACCATTTACTTTTTATCCAAATCCCTAATTCCTTGTACTCCTCGCTTAGTCTCTCACAATTGATTCAATCGTAGTAGAAGCAACAACAACCATTCTCCTCTTACATGATAAAGACGTGGTAGGTTCCTTCTTTTGTCTAGTTTGTAATTAATGTTTATAATATTCCGTGGTAACCTATTTCTTATGCATAATGCAAGCTTCCTTATGATCCCCTATTCATTCTACTTTGTCGTATAAATCCCTAGGAACATAAATGTTAAGATATTAATTTAATCAAAAATTATTAATAACTTATGCATGCTTTAAAAATAACCCAAATTTAGGTCAATTGACAGCGTATGTCAACTAACATAGATTGATCTTTCTATTATATGTCCATATGATATTATATTTGCTCTGTCTCATTTCCTTTACTTAGGACATCATTTATATGATGATAAAGTTTCTGTACTTTTGTAATGCATGTTAATGGTGATTTAAATGATATTTCAATTTCAGCAACTATGTCAAAGAAAAATAATAATAATAACCTACGAAGCAAGACTTCTTAAGAAGATATATTCATATGACATTTAAAATCCTCCATTACATTGAGCAACTAACACTTTGAAACCATGATTAATGTCGATGCCTTTGCTTCATAAATAACATAGAATTGTATAAGCAGTTATGTGAATCTTATTTAAGTTATAATTTATTAAAGTATAAATGTTTCATGCTTCCTTCTTTAAGAAATTGTCTAATTACAATTAATATGTAGCCATTTATGTCAAAAATTTTATAAAGTGACCCCACATGAAAATCATAGATTGACACGCGTATGTCAAGTTAACAATTGACATAGATTGACATTGATTGATCTTTGCCAAATTTAGATCAATTGACATGCATTATGCAAATATAACCTTCCATTTGATTTGACCCAAATAGGTTTATGAAATAACTCAATTTTGCAAGCAATTGAAACTTTCAAGTGTTAAGAATAGTTTTTCTTGATTTTATTTATCTAGTTATTGAAACTACCAAGTTTTATGTTGCTTATGATTTTATTTCATTGTAACTCAGTAAAACGTGTTTAAGTAAAATTCTTTACTATCATTAGAATTTTTTGGTTATTTTTCCACAAATGCCAATAGTAAGTTTTGCAAGTTTTTGGTTCCTTTCTTATTATGTGTTACAGAGTAAAGAGGGACAACTCTAATATGGTGCTCTTATCTCTAGATAGTCTTTGTTTATTTCTTGATCTATTTTTAATTCCTTAATTTTGTTACAAGTTCTTTTACATATTACAAAAATGTTGGTTAAAGTTGCGTAATGAAACATTGCATCCTATTGATTTTGTAAATTAATGTTTAGATATTGTAAACCAACTATAGAGTTACTAAAGTCAAATTGAGTTTTTTTTAAATGGTCAATTGCAGATACCTGTAATCTTTTGTGGATCACTTGTGGTTAAAGTTAGCAAAATTTGGTTCATTACTGGTTGGGTTGAAAAAAATATAATATCAAAGTGAAACAAGTAAGATTTTAAACTCCACAAAACCTGAAGAGGAACACTTTTGATAGTTGGTTATTGATTGTTCTTAAGTTTTATGTCTTATCGTTCATGATTGATCTAAGGGAAGAACTCATTTTCTTATAATCAATTTATGTTTGGGTCTCTATTGGTCATTTTAATGACATTTGTTTCCTTCATTATTTTCTAATGGTTTCGATATAAGTTTTAATGGCTCAATATAGAAGTATAAGACATTTTTATGGTGGAAATTTTATATTAGGACCTGAATTTAAATATGTTGGAAGGGATATTGCTACATTTGAAATTGTTTTTTTCTTGGAAATGAATGAATAATAATATATCTATAGCAAAGCTATTACAAAGTTTAGAAACTACAAGGAGAGTCTACTGTCCACTAGCTAGGAGTTACGGACAGAATTTACAATTCTATTACAAAGATTTTAAAAGACAAAACATTAGGGGTCACGACAACGTTATCTCTAGCCCTTCATATATACCATTGCGCCTTCATACTATCACTGAGAACATGGCCAACATTGTTAGCTAGAATCATGGTTCTAATCCAGTTCACAATAGTATTAGCTAGCTGATATTTAGTTACCTACATGTGCTTATAGATTCGATTATTTCTCTCCTTACATATCATGTGTATGGTAGTAACAAATAACACTTTATGTAAGAATGCCTGTGGTTTACCCAGAGAGGAATAGTTAATGAACCGCCTTAAGATAAGCTCCTATTCGTAAGTCTAATTAGTTATCTCCAACATATATTGAAGTTTGCTCTATATGGCTATGGAATAAGCATAATAAAAACAAGTGATTTTGATCCTCATTAGCATTATGGCATAAGACACACATTGTTTCATTCGGCCTAAACCATCTGCACTTAGTCCTCAATTGGTTCTTGATAGCTAACCAAAAAATAAACTTAGCTTTAGGATTTAGAGATTTAGACAAGATGAGTTTGTACCATGGTACCTCCATTCTTTCAACTTTGAAAATCTTATGGCAAGTTTGATTCATGAAGAGGCCTTGAGGATTTAGGCTCTAATATAGATGTTATCATGTGATCCCGTATGTCCTAGTGGTGGAAGAAATTCTCTCAGTGTGTCGAAACCTTTGAAGCTCCCATACCATTCACCGTCCTGGATGAGGATAGACACTTTCAACTCAATCGGTATTCAATTCCTCAACTGAACAAAAACAGGATTGCTTATTAAGGGTTGACTTCAAGCAATTATAAAACCAGAACCAGGTATTTCTTCCTCCATGCACTCTATGTTTGATATAAGGGTAAATGAACTATATAAGCTTAAACTGTTGGTTGAATATTGTAGAAAAATGAGAATAGCTTTCTAGTTGTAAGAAACTGTTTTCCTTGAGGTAGTATTTATGAATCCATTTAGACTATAACGATTCTTTGTCTGAAAACAACTTCCAAATTCTCTTACTCAATAAGACTTTCTACATTGATGCAGTGGAAATTATGGTCGGCCCCCTTGTTGTAACATCCCGTTTCCATATAACGGGTTGAATTATAGAAATGTGTATACGTGAGATCATTAAGAAAACACATCTCATGCTCATGCAATTGTGAATAGTGATTTTTGCACATGAAAAATGTTTGTACATGCATTCATGACATTTTCCCGGTATAATTGTGAATAAATGTGATTTTTGAAAAATAGGCTTGAGTGTGTAAAAATTGAATTGGAGAGGATTATCAGGGTTTCTCATTTTTTGAGAATTATAGAAATTTTTTGGGAAATTTTTGGAGTCATTTTCGGACCCTAAAAACTGTCAAAAGACAGAATAGAGGTTTACCGGTAGTGAAATTAACTGTCCAATGGCACTGGAAACCTAGACACATGAAATTGAGAATTTTTGAATTGAGCCATTGGAATTTTGGAGTGAGATTGGAAATGAATTGGGAAACAAGTTTAATAAATCAATGAGAGTGTGACATGTGTACATGTCCACTTATTCATTAAGTCATTAAAAAAATGATTTCATTAATGAGTCTTCCACGACTCTTTCTATAAATCCTTCTTGAATCTTCTTCTTTGCTTCTTTTACTAAAGTGTTGAAAGTGGAAATTTGCTCTCATCATCCGAAGGTTGCTCCTCCTTTGCTCTTCTTGAATTTTTATCCTTTTGCTCACCTTCTTCCACTCTTCTACACTTGGTT
>JAOQMS010043417.1:0-11833 GCA_027563885.1 Erythroxylum longipes
TATCGGAGAAGAGAAGATAAAACGATAATGGTTAAGGTGTTCTCTTTGGGAGATAAGCATTACGTATTAGGTTATGCTGCATGCAAGTTGGACTTCGGAAACGGGGTCTAACACTTTTGGTATCAGAGTAAGCACGAGTTAGACTCCAGAGACGGGGTCCAACATTTATGGACTTAATGAATAGAGTCTTCAAGCCTTTCTTAGACCGATTTGTCATAGTCTTCATTGATGACATATTGGTTTATTCCAAGAGTGACAAGGGGCATGAGGAACATTTAAGGATTGCCTTGGAGACATTGAGGAAGGAAGAGTTGTATGCAAAATTTGATAAATGTGAATTTTGGCTAAAGAAAGTGGCATTTCTTGGATATGTGATTTCAGAGCAAGGAGTACATGTGGATCCGAGGAGGACAAAAGCAGTTGTGAAGTGGGAAGCACCTAAAAGTGTAGCAGAAGTGAGGAGTTTCTTGGGTTTAGCTAGGTATTACAGAAGGTTAGTGGAGGGCTTTTCTATGATAGTTGCTCCACTTTCCAAATTGACAAGGAAGAATCAGAAGTTTGTGTGGACAGAGGAGTGTCAAAAGAGTTTTGAGGAATTGAAGAATAGGCTCACAACTGCACCAATTTTGACCTTTCCTTCCAGTAGTGATGGGTATATAGTATATAGTGATGCCTCAAGGAAGGGATTGGGATGTGTGTTGATGCAAGGAGATAAGGTGATTGCTTATGCTTCTAGGCAATTGAAACTGTTTGAGATGAATTATCCTAAGCATGACTTGGAGTTAGCTGCTATAATCTTTGCGTTGAAAATATTGAGACACTATTTATATGGAGTCACCACCAGGGTGTTTACAGACCACAAGAGCCTTAAGCATCTGATGAGCTAGAAATAATTAAATTGAGACAAAGAAGATGGTTAGAGCTACTAAAGGATTATGACTTGATGATAGAATAGCATCTAGGGAAAGCTCATGTAGTAGCGGGTGCACTGAGTAGAAAATCAACTATGGCATATGTGGAGACAGTGTATCTTCCTTTATTAAAGGAATTAGCCAAACTCAGGGTGACATTGAGACAAGCTGAATCTGGTTGTATATTGGCTAATTTTATAGTAGGACCAGTGTTGAATGAGAAGATTAAGGAACTGCAGAAGCACGATGAGCATTTGAGCAAGGTTAGAGAAGAGATTAAAAATGTTAAACCTTCTGAAATAGAGGTAAGGGAAGATGGATTGATGGTGGTAGGTAACAGAATATGTATTCCTGATATGTAAGAGTTGAAAGACGAGATTCTTGATGAGGCACACAATGTGCCTTATGCAATGCACCCAGGAAATACGCGAATGTATAGAGATTTAAAGGAACACTTTTGGTAGAAAGGAATGAAGAAAGATGTTGCAGAGTATGTTAAAAGATGCTTAATGTGTCAGCAAGTTAAAGCAGAGCATCAAGCTCCTATTGGTAAGCTTAAACCTTTGTCTATTCTTGAATGGAAGTGGGAGAAGATTACGATTGATTTCTTGATGGAATTGCCAAGAACTAGCAGGAAGCATGATGCAATATGGGTGATTGTTGATAGGCTAACTAAGTCAGCACATTTTTTGCCAATTAAACAGATAAATTCCTTGAATGCTTTGGTCAAGAAATATATAGATGAGATAATCAGGCTTTACAGGATTCCGAGTTCTATAGTATTGGATAGAGATCCCAGGTTCAGCTCCTAATTTTGGGAAAGCTTACAGGAGGCTTTGGGAACTAAGTTGCACTTTAGTACAGCTTTCCATCCACATACTGATGGACAATTAGAGAGAAAAATCTGGACTTTGGAGGTAATGTTCAGAACTTGTGTTATAGATTTCAAAGGCTTATGGGATGATCATCTGTCATTAATTGAATTTGCCTATAATAATTCCTATCACTCGGGAATCCAAATGACACCTTATGAAGCTTTGTACGGTAGGAGGTATAGAACTCCTATTTGTTGGGATGAGGAAGGTGAAAGGAGACTTTTAGGGCCTGAATTGGTGCAAATCACAGTTGATAAGATTAAATTGGTGAAAGAGAGACTTAAAGCAGCTCAAGATAGGATGAAAATTTATACGGATGCATATAAAAAGGAGATGGAATTTGAAGTTGGAGACAAAGAGTTTCTTAAAGCTTCTCTATAGAAAGAGGTTTTGAGGTTTGGTAAGAAGGGCAAGCTTAGTCCGAGATACATAGGCCCTTATGAGATCATTGAGAAGATTGGGCTTTTATCCTATAAGTTAGCCTTGCCACTGGAATTGTCTAAGATTCACAATGTCTTCCATGTATCGATGTTAAGGAAGTACCGATCAGATCCTTCACACATAGTTCAACCATCAGAGGTCCAATTAAGGGAGGATTTGACGTATGAGGAGCAACCAGTGGAGATCTTAGATTCAAAGGAAAAGATTTTGAGAAACAAGGTTATGAAGCTGGTTAAAGTCTTATAGAAGAACCATTCGACGGAAGAGGCAATATGGGACCCTTTAGAAGTAATGAAGGAGAAGTATCCACATTTTTTCGTGGACTCAGGTAAGAATTTTGAGGACGAAATTCTTTTAAGGAGGGAAAATTGTTAGACCCCAATTTTTTTAATTTTTATCGATTTATTTTTTAATTATTTAATTACGATTTGTTTGTTTATTTATTTATCTTAGAATTGGGTCATTAAATTTATTAAGTATGAATAGAGATTAGAATTAGATGGAAAGATTAGAATTAAGTTAGAATTAATATGAGAATGTTATAATTAGGTTAGCTTAAGGAGTTAGTAGCATAAAGGACAAAAGAAGGGGTAAAATTGGAAGGATAAGTCAAATGAGGGGCAAAATGGGAAGACAAGACAAAAATGTAGTCTTGAATAAGAAAGAAGAAGAAGAAAATCGTGGGAAAGAAGAGAAAAGAAGAGAAAACGTAGAGAAGAAAGAAAGAAGAGAAGAAAAACGTGGAAGCTAGGAGAAAGAAGAAGAAGGAAGAGAAATCAACTTGTTTTAGGTAAGCTCTATCATATTTTTTTCTTGTTTGGGTAGAAAAAGAAGTAGAGAAATGGGTTGGTGTTTGAAGAAAGAAGAGAAGAAGAGAACCCACGTGATTTTTCATGGATTTCTAAACTAGGTTTTGTTTTCTAACCTAGATAAGCTATGGGTAAGTTAAGTTTAGGCTAGATTTTATTATTTTGATTTTTAAAGCTTTATGAATTTCTCTTTGTATAGTGGATTGAATAGAAAAATGCGTTTGTTATAGGAAACTCTACCCAAGAGCAAGGGGAAAGACAATCTTGAGCTTGGATTTTCAAGCAATTAGGAGGGTAATGTATTCATAGTTATTGAGTAATTGGGTAAATTCATGCCTGTGTGTGTGTATGTTGATTTGCTTGCATTGAATTTCTTGAGATTGAAATCGTTGTGAATGTTTGAAAATGCATAATGAATTATGATTATGTTTTGCCTTGAAAAAGGTTATGATATTTGTATACAAGAAAAGAAGGAAAAAAAGTATGAGATTATGGATTTGTGATTGACTGCATTGAGCATAAAATTTGTTTGTGATTAGGCAAGAGAGGAACCCGTTTCGTTAGTCACATGCACGTTGACCTATAGCTTTCTCCCGGCTGCCCACTTGAGGCCACGAGATCCTAAGAAATCGAACTCGTTTTGTTCACGGCTTAAACTTTGATTTCTTCGTTTCATTCCACTGAACTCTCGAGCCATTTGTTTGTGCATTGCATCTTTGAATTGTCAAGCAAGATGCATTTGAGTGTTATGTTTAATGGCTAAAGTCTATGTTATGTGTTATGAGTTTTGAGCTAAATTGATTAATGATTGAATTGCTAGAATAGATTGAGAATGCTTGAATTGTTAGCTATACATGTACATATGCTTGAATTATAGACAATTGTCGATGGCTATAAATGTATTAGCCACTGAGCCATGTAGCTCAACCCATCCTTTTTCCCTCCTCAGGTGAAAAAAGAGAAAGTTAGCGATCCTTGCAAGGCATTTGGGCAAACTCCAAGATAGTTAGAGACTTTTGTACTAAGTTAGTGAACATTTTGGATAGCTTTATAGGCATATCAAACAAGAGCATCCATTTGTATTTTGTATTACATATTGACGTAATTGTTGATATGCAACTAAAGCTATGTATAAACTTCATTTGACTCAGTAGTAAGATTTGAGAAAAGTTTCTTTTATATATGTTCGTGCTATCTTTAGACAAATTGCCATGGTTTTTGTGGGAAATGTATGTGTATGTGTTTGTAAACTTAGTGATAGATGTTGGATGTTTCGGGTCTATTTTGAAGGTTTCGCCGCGACGAACTTATCCCAAGAGACTTTCTGCTTGATCTTTGAAAGTTTCGCCATAGTGAATCCCGAATTTGGTTGCGGTGAACTCTGCCAGACAGGTTTGCCGCTTAACCTTCAGTGTTTTCCGCGGTAAACTTTTCCAGAAAGGTATTCCGCTTGACCTTCAAATGACTCGCCGCGGCGAAGTCAACAGTTGGCCTCGGTGAACTTTTCCTGAGGGGTCTTTGTACCTGATACCCTCGTTAAATAGCTTTGTAATAAGTTCCAAGACCCAGGTGCCAACATTGTTTGGTATCAGGGAACTAGTTAGACTCTGGAAACGGGGTCTAACATTGTTTGGTATCAGAGCTTAGGCTTTTTAGGTTTTTCTTAAGATTAGAACGCATAGGTGTTTGTCCAATTCATATAGGTATTTAAGTCATATTTGCATTCATTTTGCATATTAATTCATTCATTTTAGTAACATTTTTAGGTTTATTTATTTTTATTGAGTTTGTTATTTATTTTATTTTTCTTGTTTCTTCGTAGAAAGCATGAAGTTTGGCTTCAAATCACACCTAATCTACCATAGAGAAAAATTTTGAATGAAGAGGTTTTCCTTGCAATTTAATAGTCAAAAAGTTTGGAATTTTTGTGCACCTGACAGATACATCAAGAAGCAACTTACCAGCTGGGAATTAGAAAATACACAATAGCTGGCAAGTTAAAAGAATCCACAAGCAAAATGACACAACAGAAGGTCCAGAAGGAGAGTCCAAAATGCAGTGGAGCAAAACGTTTTAAGGTGCTAGGTTTTTAATTGGTGAGTTTTTAATTGGGAGGAGACAGACGTATGCAGGAGAGGATTGGACGCTGGAGCTAGAACGCACGACGCTAGAGGAGACCATATGACACAAGAGGCTATCTCACACACGAAGGCACCTATCTCACATATGTAGGAGGAGTAAGGCTAGACGCTGGAGAGCTGACGCACGAAGGACTGGACAAAGACCACGCACGAAGAGACAAAACAGAGTTCTTCGTTCCTTACTCCTCTAATGTCTGTTCTTCTTGTTTTAATATTTTTTTTGTTGAACATGAACATGAGTGAGTAGATTTCTTATTGGATTTCAAAGATGGGATGTAGTTTTCAAATTTCTACTTGATTTAATTCTAGGTTTTATTCAATAAAATTGATTCGTGGCTAGTGATTCTTGTTTTGAGTATTATTGTGCTTGTTATGTGTTAGGCCTCGCATTATTTGTGTCAAAATTATCGGTTGAAGTTCTGAAAGGTGAAAATCTATAGTGGAAAACCAAAATTAAGAACTTGTAGGTTTAGACCTAGATATAGGCAAAAATCTATGAAAGGAATTACCGACTAGATAAAAATCTTAATGGGTTTTAGTTAATTTCATGAGCTATGATAGTCGGGATTGATTTTAACTACGATACTTCTTTGATATCTTGATAGAGAATCATAGATAGTTTAGATTTAGTTTCCTTCAAAAGTCTAGGGCTCTAGATTATTGAATAAACCAGAAGAGAATAATTAGAAGTCGATCACGAAACCAAATTTGAAACCTGCCTTTTACATATTTGATCTATTCCTTATAGACTCATATAAGTTGCACGATTATTTTGTTTGCTTTAGGATTAGTTTTAGCATTTCTTTTATTAATTAATTTCTCATTAATGAACATTAGAGTGATTAGCCCAAATAATTGAATTATTTTAGCCTAGTAATTGTTTAGTAACTCTCTGTGGATCGATACTCATACTTCCCTATTTACTTGTGTGACCCGCACTTGCGGGGCCTCAGACAAGTTTTGGTGCCATTGCCGGGGAGTTTCCTTTGGGCAATATTAGGCGTCCAATTGTTTGGTTACTTTGGGCATTTATTTTTCATTATCATTTTGTTATTTTTTATTTACTTTTTCTCATAGCTTATTTCTTCACTCGGTATATTCTTTTTGATTTTTGAATTGCAGGTGATTCCTTCTACATATGAGACATTCTCATAGTGCAAAAAACTTGTTATTTTATCCAGAAATTGAAACAACAGCTAAGGCGCTCTGAAAAGCTACAAAACAGCAAAGAGCACAAGCTGTACAGAGTAACCAGCGAATAGAAACCGAACTTGTTGATATTACAAGTGAGCAAATAATGGTAGAATAAAGGCAGAATGGTAGGCAAAATCAGAGAACCATGAGAGAGCATGCCATACCTAACTTTGAGGATTACCAATCAAGCATCGCGACACCTCCAGTTATAGCTAATAACTTTGAACTGAAGACTGGACTTGTGCAGATGGTCTAACAGTCCCAATTTGTAGGCAACCCTTCAGAAAATCCCCATGTTCATTTGGAGAAGTTCATTAAGATATGTATCATGTTGAAGCAGAACGGGGTAGCTGACGATGCAATTCGCCTCAGATTATTCCCTTTTTCCTTGAGGGATCGTGTAAGTGAATGGCTCTACTCTCTACCTCCAGGGTCTATAACTACGTGGCAAGAGTTATCCTAAGCTTTCCTAACGCAGTACTTTCCCCCAAGAAAGACCACACAACTGAGGGGTGAAGTGCATTCCTTCCTACCGAGAGAAGATGAATCTATGTATGAAGCATGGGAGAGATTCAAAGAGCTATAAAGAAAATGCCCCCACTATAGGATTCAAAAATAGATGCTTGTGTAGATTTTCTACAACAGGTTTTCTCCGGTTATGAAAAGTGCTATAGATGCAGCTACAGGTGGAGACTTCATGGCAAAAACTAAAGATGAAGCTCATTCACTCTTGGGAAGGATTGCTTAGAATAATTACCAATGGAGTGGGAGCAGGGGGCATTTAAAGCAAGAGACTAAGAAGATTGCAGGAATGTTTGAGGTTGATGCGTTATCCATAATGAACGCTAAATTTGAAGCCCTGACAAAGAGAATGGATAAGATGGATAAGGTTAATGTGATGGCAGCAAGCAGCACACTGCCTATGCATAAATTGTATCAATTTACACAGCCCATGTATGATTTTCAAGCTTATGGACAAGAAATTGTGGTTGATCAATCTAATTTAGTGGGTAACTATGGAGCTAAACTGCAAGGAGGAGCCTTCTCCAACACACACAATCTTGAGTGGAGAAACCACCCCAATTTCTCTTAGTCTCAACAACCCAGACAGCTATAAAATTTCTCAAACCAGCCCCATTACTCTTCCTACCCTCAAAACCAACCTCACTTTCCAGCCCAGCAACAAAAATTCAATAGGAGTCCTCCAGGATTCCAAAATTCAAAACTTCAAGCCCCTCTACAACCCTCACCAGCTCAAGAACAGAAACCATCTTTGGAGTCCATGGTGGAACTAATCCAGTAGCTTAATTCTAAGGTAGATTAACTTTCCATACACAGTAAGACGTTGGAGACTCAGATTGCTCAACAAGCTAGTACATCAAAAGGGGATAAGGGTAAATTGCCTACACGACCAGAAAATCCTAAGGAGACTGCTGATGAAGTGATTTTGAGAAGTGGAAAGGTCTTAGAATCGATGGTGGAAAGCAAGGATAAAGTAGCAATTAAGAAAAGATCTGATTCTGTCGCAGCTGCACAGCCTGTGCAGACAGATGCACAGCCTGTACAGAACAAACAAAAAAAATGCTGAAACTGAAAAATACACTCCACCTCCTCCATACGAGCACCCATCCCATTCCCACAACATTTTCAGAAGGCTCAACTAGATAAGCAATTTGGGAAATTTGTGGAAATTCTCAAAAAGCTATACATCAGTATTCCTTTCATGGAAGCTCTTACACAAATGCCAACCTACCCAAAATTCTTGAAGGAAATCTTGTCAAATAAGAGGAAGTTAGAGGAGTATGAAACAGTGGCATTGACGGAAGAGTCCAGCGCTATTTTACAGAATAAGCTGCCGCCGAAGTTGAGGGATCTCGGAAGCTTCTCCATTCCTTGTCAAATCGGAAGCACAAACATTGGTAAGGCTTTATGCGACCTTGGTCTAAGTGTAAGTCTCCTACTTCTTTCTATATGTTAAAAGCTTGATATAGGAGAACGTAAGCCTACTACAATTTCCCTCCAACTAGCTAATAGGTCAATCAAATACCCTCAAGGAATTTTAGAAAATATACCTTTGAAAGTAGGGAATTTCTTTATCCCAGTAGATTTTGTGGTCTTCGAGATGGAAGAAGATACATATATACCCATTATCATAGGGAGACCTTTTCTTGCTACTGTGGGAGCTATTATAGATGTCAAGAATGGGAGAATGACATTGAAAGTTGGGGAGGAAAAAGTAGAATTTAATTTAGGAAAGGCAATTAAGGAAAAAGATGAGGTAGATTCATGTCTTAGAGTTGATAGAGTTGATGAGGAGGTTAGAAGTCAATTTAGGAAGTCTAAACCTGATAATTTGTTGGAAAATTTTCTAGTGCATTCAATTTTAGCAGGAACCCATCAGCCAGAAATTTCAGGTAGACGTTAGCAGCACAACCTACGTAGAGGAGCGCACAACTTGTGTAGTTAGAACAGATCACTGCACTAGATTTGAAACAAGAAGAGCCACCAACTGTTGAACTAAAGCCCCTACCCTCCAATCTTAGGTATGAACTTATCCAGTCATTGTTAATGCAAATTTGAGTACTGTGCAGATTGAATAATTAATGAAGGTCTTGAGAGAGTATAGGAAAGTGATTGGCTACCAAATTTCAGACTTGAAGGGAATAAGTCTAGCATTTTGTATGCATCAGATCAATTTGGAGGAACATGCAAAACCAGTTCGAGAACACCAAAGAAAGCTTGACCCAAATATGAAGGAGGTCGTGAAGAAAGAAGTGCTTAAACTTTTAGCTGCAGGAATTATTTATCCAATTTTCGACAGTACATGGGTAAGCCTGGTCCATTGTATCCCTAAAAAGGGAGGTATGACAGTGGTAAGAAAAGATAACAATGAGTTGATTCCAACTAGAACTGTAACAGGTTGGCGTGTGTGTATAGATTATAGGAAATTAAAAAAAGCCACTCGTAAGGATCATTTCCCTTTACCCTTTATTGATCAAATGTTAGAGAGGCTACTTAATCATGATTACTTCTGTTATTTGGATGGTTATTTTGGTTTCTTCCAAATTCCCATTCACCTTAATGATCAAGAAAAAATGACATTTACATGCCCTTATAGTACCTTTGCTTATCAAAGGATGTCGTTCGATTTGTGTAATGCCCCAGCTACCTTTTAAAGGTGCATGATGGCAATCTTTTCTGATTTCATTGAGGAAATTATGGAAGTCTTTATGGATGATTTTTTAGTATATGGGGTTTCATTTGATTTATGTTTATCTAACCTTGGCAAAGTTTTAATTAGGTGTGAAGAAGTAGACCTCGTATTAAACTGGGAAAAGTGCCATTTTATGGTGCTAGAAGGGATAGTACTTAGTCATCTTGTTCTAATCGAGGAATTGAGATGGACAAGGCTAAGACCGAAGTGGTATCAAATTTACCTCCACCTACCTTGGTTAAGGAAGTCAGAAGTTTTTTAGGGCATGCTGACTTTTATAGAAGATTTATCAAAGATTTTTTCTAAAATAGCTAAACCTTTGACAAATCTATTGGATAATGATGTCCCTTTTGTGATTGATGATGCCTTTTTAAATTCTTTTCACAGGTTAAAAGAAGCCTTAATTTCTGCTCCAATTCTTCAACCTCCGGATTGGTCTCTATCGTTTGAAATTATGTGTGACGCCTCCGATTTTGCTGTAGGAGCTGTGCTTAGGAAAAGGAAGGATAAAGTGGTTCATGCTATCTATTATACGAGTAAAACGCTCAATGACGCACAATTGAATTATGCGACTATTGAAAAGGAACTCCTAGCTGTGGTGTTTACGGTGGACAAGTTTAAGTCCTATATAGTTGGCTCAAAAGTTGTTGTCTATTCAGATCATGCCACTATTAGGTACCTACTTGCAAAGAAAGAAGCTAAACCAAGGCTAATACGGTGGATACTTCTCCTTTAAGAATTTGATTTATAGATAAAAGACAAGAAAGGGGCAGAGAACGTGGTTGCAGATCATCTATCTAGGATTTCAAACTCAACTCATCAATTGGATATAGATGATAATTTTTGTGATGAGAATTTGTTTTTTCTTGCAGGTACCTAGTGCACAGACTGTACAGATCTGAATGAGTTCTGTTGTGCTATACAAGAACTAGCAGCAGTTATACCTTCCATTATTTCTTGGTACGTAGACTTTGTGAATTATTTGGTCGCCGGAGTTACACCACCTGATTTGTCCTACCAGCAAAGGAAGAAATTTTTCTCCGATTTGAAGTACTACATATGGGAGGAACCATATTTATTCCGGAGATGTTTACCAAGCGAAGAAGTTGAACAATTGTTGATAAATTGCTATTCCTCACCTTATGGAGGACATTTTAGTTCAGAAAAGACAGCAGCCAAGGTGATACAAGCAAGATTTTATTGGCCAACACTTTTTCAGGATGTAAGGAATTTTGCTTAAGCATGTGATAGATGTCAAAGAACTGGAACCATTTCAAGGAAGCATGAGATGTCAATGCAATGAATTTTAGAAGTGGAATTCTTTAACAAGTGGGGCTTGGACTTCATGGGGCCTTTCCCACCTTCTTTTGGTAACAAGTTTATTTTGGTGGGAGTAGATTACTTCTCGAAATGGGTAGAGGCTGTTGCTTTTCCAACTTGTGACATGAAAGTGGTGCTAAAATTCCTTAAAAAGAATATTTTCACAAGGTTTGGGACCCCGAGGGCTATATTAAGTGATGGAAGGACTCACTTTGTCAATCGTTCCTTCGAAAATTTGCTGAAGAAATATGGGGTCTACCATAAGCAAGCGTTAGCTTACCATCCTCAAGCTAATGGTCAAGCTGAAATTTCTAACCAGGAGATAAAATTTATATTGGAAAAGACGGTTAATTTATTAAGGAAGGACTAGTCTTTGAGGCTTGATGATTCTCTATGGGCATACACGACGATGTACAAGACCCCTATAGGGACAACTCCATATAGACTAGTTTTTGGTAAGTCTTGCCATCTTCCGGTGGAGCTTGAACACAAAGCTTACTGGGCAATAAGGAGGCTGACTATGGATTTTAAAAAGCAGGTGCTAAAAGACTGTTGCAACTAAATGAGTTAGAAGAGTTAAGGCATGACGCTTATGAAAGTGCCAAAATCTACAAGGAACGAATTAAAAGATGGCATGATAAGAACCTAGTAAGGAGGGAATTCAAAGAAGGAGATTTGGTGCTACTCTTCAATTCAAAGCTAAAAATATTTCCTAGAAAGTTAAAATCTTGATGGTCGGGGCCGTTCAAAGTTGTGAAGATTTTTCCTTACGGAGCAATAGAGATAGAAGACCCAAAAACTGGAATTTTCAAGGTCAATGGACAACATTTAAAGCTATATATGGTTGGATCTCAAATCGAGAAAGGGACTGCTTACTCCCTTTCTAGTCCAAAGCCTTGAGAGAAGAATTCAAAGTCTAGCTACAGAC
>JAOQMS010043418.1:0-11831 GCA_027563885.1 Erythroxylum longipes
GAATTGTTTGTGAATTGATGAGTGAAAACAAGGAATGGGGTAAAAATGCGAACTGAAACTTTGATGGATAAACTGTAAAGATCTAAGCAGAATTGGGCTTATTGGTCTACGTAAAAGTTGTAGATTATCCTTTTAGCTTTCTATCTCTATAAAGATCGAAATTTTTGGATATCAGATGTAGAAGTTATGACCATTTTAATGTATCTGTGTTTGGGTACATTTATGCATAATTGAAGTGTCATTTTGGCTGAAATGGAAACTATGTTTAAATGATTAAACTATATTGATACAGGCCGAATTAGGCAAAATTGTCTTCATGAAAGTTGTATATCTTTTTCTTAGCTTTCCAATTATATATAGTTTGTAATTTTTGGGTTTCTGGATTGAGAGATATGTCGTTTATAAGAAATGATGTTTTAACTGGGAAGTCCCGATCGTTACCTGTAAAGATCGCGACATTCCCAAAAATCGACCAAGTCGTGATCGTAACACGGTACGATCGCGACGGTCGTTGGTTTCGTCATTGTCGCGATTGTACCGCGGAACGATTGCGACTTGCTATGCTTGCTTCAAAGTCACGATCGTACCACGGTACGATCGCGACTTTCCCAAAAACTGACCCAGTCATGATCGTAACACTGTACGATCGTGACGGTCGCAGATTTCTTCAATGTCACGATCGTACCACGGTACGAGCGTGACCCGATTGAAATTTTTTTTAACCCAATTTTTATTAATTCTTTTTGCACCCAAAATCATTATTCTTTGTACATTTTGCTATGGATAATTTTTTATTAAATTGTTAAGTATTATGTTCACTCTTCCTAAGATTTTATTTAGAAAATACAATTATACCTTATTTCTTTTATTTGATATGAACCCACCACCAAACTTCTGTGTCCCTCAATATGATTATTATGACAAATAAATATCAAATGGTGACACATTCGTACGGAGACCGGGGCCAACATCTACCCTACTAGGAGACTGCCCCTCAACCATTACATCCTCTGTCCAAATGGGGCTGGGACAAGTACCAACCTCTGTTGATTTGAATCCTCCAGACTCAGTCCCCTTACCACATGCATTCGGTTCCTTTGACGCCTTATTAAGCTGGGAATGTCCACCTTCCGAAGTAGACCTCTTAGGCGATTCCTTCTCCATGCTATCACCAGCTTGCTCCTGAAGCCTCTGAGATAACCCTTTTTTCCCTTGAGAAGTTTCCCCAACCTGCTCCGGTAGTTGACCTGAAACATTGCCCATCACTTGTTTGGCATATATATCCTCATCAGCTACCAAATCAGAATGCCAGCCAGATTTAAACATCTTGCCTCTGGCCACCCATTTTTTAGACACATTCGTTGGCTTCTAAGGGTACGAAAGGGAGATTACATCCTGAACCAAAGCTCCATCTTCTCCAAGTCACATAATGGCCAACTTATCAGGCAACTTAACCATTTTGGAAATTTCAATACATATTTTAGCATACCTGATTCTCTCCATGGTTGCTGTATGAGAATCCATGCAAATTAGTTTACCTAAAGCACTAGCCAAGTAGCTCAAACCTTCCACAGTCCAGTACTCTTTCGGAAGGCCATGAAATTGTACCCAGAGTGGCAGAACGTCAATTGACCCATGGTCCAGCCCCAGTCCAGGCCTCCATTGACGCAAAAACAGGGTTGATCTCCAATATGCCAAGGACCCTGTTCAAGGATCTCCCCAATATTTGAAGACTCGGAAAACTTGAAAAGTACTGACCCATCTTCCATTAGCATGGTCTTCTCAAGACCTTTAGTTCACCAGTGAGCTATAACCCACACATGGATCACTAGAAAGGCCACTCTCTTGGACCAAAAAAAACCCACCAACGCCTTCGACCAAGCTCTTGCACCAGCCTCGAGCAACTCCAATGGAGGAGAAAACACACCCTCTTGCATTATATTGGGGTAATATTTTAGTTGGCCCTTTTGATGTTGCCTCCTCACCTTGTTCCTCCAAGCTCCATTCACCGTCAAAGTAGTAGTGGGTTTCCCAAACTCACGCAGCTCACCTCCAACGCCTTCCTGATCTGTAATGCTTGGCCCACGAGACAGAGGAGGAAAATCCATCGTCGAAGATGGGTCTCCCATTTCCGGGACTCCCACCGGAGGAGAACGCTCAGACGTCCTCAGAAGCGATATTGAAAGGACGAACCAACCCCTTGAAAAGAAGGAAACGAAAGGTGATAGGGAAGGGTAAGAAAGAAGGGCATAAAGGTAAAAAACCTAGGGTAAGCGGGAAGGAAAAGTAGAGAGAAGGCAGAGACTTCAAAATGGAACTCAATCTGTGAAAATCCTGATCTTGAAAGAGTAAAACAAGAGAAAACCTATGGCTTATTGGTGGGCGCGTGCGTGTGTCTCTTGGTGGGTGTATGGAATTTAATTGTTTACAATCCATCTGATGCATGAGTGTACGTGAGACGCTGGTGTGGTGTTGACTGATGGGTTGTGAGTGTAGCTGTGAGTTGTGTTGACATTTGCGTATTGGGGCTACATGTTTATATGTTCTGTGCTGTTCTTTACAATTTGTATAGTAGTTGATCAAGCTGGAAATTATTCTTGTGGAGTGGCTCACATACAGAAATAACTGTCAGATCTTTCTTGGAGGATCTACGTTTATAAGAAGGTTGTTCTGTTTGAATCTCAAGTGTATTAAGTTTTTGTTATTAATTCTTTAAACACTTGGAGTTTTTATTTATTGTCTTTCATTAATTAATAGTTGTTTAGAAAAATCCTCTGACGAGGTTAACACGAGTCGGTCGTGTTATTGAGTGTGAAAATCTTTCACGAGAAGTGAGGTTGAGAGACAGTATCATGGGTTGAGTGGTATCGGCTAAGTAAAGCCTTGAATAAATCTATTGTACTTTTGTGAAAGAATTAATCTGGGTGAGGGCGCCGCAAACGTAAGCAAGGAGTGCCAAACTGCGTTACCAAATTTCTAGTGTCATCTGTTATTTTTATTTTGATTGATTTTTGTTTTTATTTGTGCCAGAGATGATCACCTAAAATCGGACAGTTATATATATATATATATATATATATATATTGCGTTGAATGCAAAATATATTGATTCTTAACCTTTAGAAGGATATACATTGCTTTTGAACGAATTTTACTTCTTGAATGAGTTTTAAAATTATTAACTTATTAAATTATTAAATCTAATTTTCTCAAATAGTAAAAGGGATTTTATAAGAATTTAAAATAATATAAAATAATAATAATATATTACAAATAGGATAAAAAATATAGAAAAAAACTGCGACTTTTACCTTTTTTTTAGTACTTACTATAGATGATAAAAGCATTCAAATACTTTCTTTAACTCCTCGTAATACACAAAGATAAGCGAAAATGTGTCTTATGTTTATAATCTGAAAAAAATAGGGTAAAAAATGTAGAGGTTTAAAGTTTAAAAATTCAACCGACATTAAACTGTTGTACAACCATTATATAATAAATATTTGACACCTACTAGTAATGAGAAAATGAGGTTTGGCATAAGTTTTTGGAAGATCTCTGTGATAAAAGCAAATACACGCAAGAGGAGGGAGGTGAATTGTGTGTATAAAATTTTTCGCAAGTTCTTTTAATTTGTATAATAAACAGACCCTAGTAAAAAAAAGTAGGAGCTTGTCAGACGATAAAGCTTTTTTAAACAACAAAGGCTTGTTAGACAATATGAGGCTTTTATGGGATAAGAACCTGCTTAAACGAAAGGAGCCTACTGAATGATAAATTATGTTAAAACAATTTAAAAACGGAAGACACTTGTTAAAACTGAAAGGAACCTCTTGTAAGTTGAAAACAAAAGGAGCCTTTTATAATGGTGAAGGAGTCTCTTGTTAAAAACAACATAGACACAATATAATGCGGAAATTTAAAAGTTAAAGAGAGAAAGAAGAAAATTGCAGTCGATTTATACTGGTTCGACTTACAATCCAAGTTTATGTACAGTCCCCAAGTATCTAACTTAAGTATTTCATTATAAAAATCGAGTATTAAATTTGATGAGCCTTTCCAAGCTCACACATACATATTTTTCAAGGTTCTTTAACCTTTCACACTCGAAGTGTATAACAAGTTTTTATAAAGCTCACAGAAAAACAAAATAATAATTTCTCTCTTGATAGAGTGATTTCACTTTCGAAAGCATAATAGTAATGATATGATTCTTAAGAGTATAGATGCTGCTCAAAATGTTTTGACAGTTTGAATATGTTCGTTCTGCTTCATAAGTGTTGTTGTTCTTCTTTAAATAGTCAATTTCTTCAACTAGCTGTTACTTTACTTGCATCTTTAGTCAACTGGATAGATTTAACCTTGAATAACTTCGATGTCATCTTTGCCAAAAATATTCCAGTAATCATGGAGCTAATACATGACCTTCATAACTAGTAGGATCCTTTCGGATAAACCATTTATAATAAGGTAAGTTTATAAAGAAGATTCTTGCAAGAAAGCAAGCGTATTTTTTTATTTTATTTTTTAGGGATTAGACCGTTAATTTGACCAAAAAATAAATCCAATTTAAATTTTAAAATATTATATAGTTGTTATAATATGATTCAATACAGGACAAAAATGTTTGACAGTTACATGGTAATTAACAGTTATCTGACAAACAGACACGAAGAAGTTATTTTCAGTTATATGAAGTTGTGTAAGTTGCTCTATAGATATTCATGCGTGTAGCTGTTGAAAAGATAAGAGATACACAGTTTTGAAGTGTATTCTAGCAACTAAATCATATTGTGAATTCCTTAGTCTGTGTGTAAGGAATTTTTGAGTTCTTTATGTTAAAGGCAATCTGTGTGTGTTCCTTGTATTCTTGTACAGAAACTATTAGTGATCATAGTGGATTAGAGTCCTGAGCAACTCCCGTGGATGTAGTCAAGTGTTGATAAACCACGTAAAACAACAGTGTTCATTTCTTCTTCTGTGTATATGTTCTCATTGCCATAACTATCATTGCAATATAGATTGTAAGTAACTGTTATTTTTACAATTGGTATCAGAGCCTTATTTGTAGGCATCTCTACCAAGATGACTCACAGTAGCCGAGTGGACATTGAAAAGTTCAATGGCTCAGGAGATTTTACGCTATGGGCAATGAACATGAAGGCCATACTGGTGAAGAATAAAGAATGGAAGACTTGTCTAGGACAGTTTCCAAGTGATGCAGATACAGAGGCAATCGAAGATTTAAATGGGCAAGCAATGAGCACCATCCTACTTGGTCTGTCTGGAAACATCATGAGAGAAATGAAGTTTTGCAAGACAGCTAAACAAGTTTGGGATAAACTTCACGAAAGCTACCTATCGAAGACACTTCCAAACAAAATCATGCTGATGAGACAACCGTTTGGATTTAAAATTGATGAATACGTCAGTTTCAGTGATAATTTGGACAACTTTAACAAAATTGTTCAAGACTTGGTTGCTTGTACTACTGAAATTTCAGATGATCAACTTGCAGTCATATTTCTCAACTCCTTACCAAATTCATTTGATGGTCTGAGGGATGCAATTGAATTTGTAAGAGATGATTTAACTTTGGACATGGTGGTGCACGCTGCAAGAGCAAAAGAAAACAAACTTAATACAATGAAGAAGTCAAATACGGTATCACTATTTGCAAAAGGGAAGCAGACGTCACAAAAGCAATTTTCAAGAAATTTCAAAGGCTATGACTCAAAGGATAGGAGCAGGTTCAAAAAGAAAGGAAGGAAATTTGATAAGAATCGCAGATGGGATTCAGACAAAAGGAATGACAAGAAACCTGGAAAGTGGGAAAGAAAGTGTTTTTACTGCAATCAGCCTAGACATCTAATAAAAGACTGTTTTGAGAGGCAACGAGAAGAAAATGGAAATAAAAGTCAATCCAATAATGTCATTCTTGAAAATTTCGAAATTTCAGAAGAGGATTTAGAAGCATTGGTGGCAGACACAGAGATAACTGACGTTCACGCCTTCAATGAGGACTGGGTACTGGATTCTGGATGTACCAACCACATGTGTGGACACAAGATTCTGTTTCAAAGTTTTAATGACAAAATAAGAGGAAAGGTAATCCCTGGCAATCATGATTCTCTTGAGATCAAAGGTGAAGGAGAAATCCACCTAAAGCTTCTAGGTAACACTATCACAGTTTTGAAAAATGTTAAGTATGTTCCTGGTTTACGAAGGAATTTGATTTCAGTAAGTTTATTAGACAAAGAAGGATATGATATTTTCATTCGACATGGCATTAAGAAAATCATGAAAGAAAATCATGTAGTTATACAAGGAAAGCTACAAAAGGGCCTATATATTTTGCAAGGACATGCAATGAATGAATTTGATAAAGCTTATATGGTTGAGAACGAGAATGATACATCACTGTGGCATAAAAGACTAGGACATATTAGTATGCAGGGAATTCATACTCAAGAAAACTAAGTTGTCTGAAGCAATTTGTGAAATATGTCAATTTGGTAAACAACAAAGAAAGAAGTTTCATTCTTCTGCATATCGTGCAAAATAAAAATTAGAATATGTACATGCAGATATATGGGGTCCTACTTCTACTCAGTCAATTGGAGGTAACTTTTATTTCCTATCCATTGTTGATGATCATAGCAGAAAGGTATGGATCTATCTAATGAATTCAAAATCTCGGACTTTTAAGATGTTCAAAGATTGGAAAATGAAACAAGAAAATTTACTTGATAGAAGGGTGAAAACTCTAAGGACTGACAATGGCTTAGAATTCTGCAACTATGAGTTCAATGAGTTTTGTAGTGAAAATGGAATTCAAAGACATTATTCAACTCCCTACCCTCCACAGCAAAATGGGGTAGCAAAGAGAATGAATAAGTCAATCCTCAACAAGGTAAGATGCTTACTAATATCATCGGGATTGTTAGAAAGATACTGGAGAGAGGCTGCCTCAACTGTTGTTTATCTAATCAATCGTAGTCCAAATTCATCAATTGGTTTAGAACTCTAGAAGAAATATGGACAGGGTCAGTTCCTAATTATGAGCATCTTAAATTATTTGGTTGTGCTGCATATATGTATCAGAATGTAGGGAAACTAAAACCAAGAGCAGTCAAAGCAATCTTCATTGGATATCCAGATGGAGTCAAAGGCTACAAACTTTTGATTGAAGATGACTCAGGGTATAAAATTCGCATAAGTAAGGATGTGAAGTTTAATGAGTCTGTCATGCCTAAATTAGTTCAATAGAAAGGGAACAATAACAATGAGAACGCAAAGGGCAGTATGAAGATCACCATTGATTCAGAATTGCCAAATTCAGACTCAAATCTTCTTGCAAATCAAAGAATGATGACAAACAATGACAGCATTGATGGTGATCTCATTCAGTTTTTTGATCAACCAATATCTGAACATGAAATTGAAGAACAAACTCAAGGCCAACATCCAGATCAGTTGAATGATTAGCAACTTACACGAGATAGAACAAGAAGAGTGATTGTTCCACCAAGGAGATACACTCCAAACATTATGGAATATGCTGCCTACATTGCTGCAGAAATAGATCAAGGAAATCCTAACAACTACGAAGAAGCTATTTCTCATAAAAATGCTGCAGACTGGAAATTGGCCATGGATGCTGAAATGCAGTCACTATTCAAAAACCAACATGGATTCTAGTAGAAAAACCAAATGACAAAAACATGATTCAGTGTAAGTGACTTTACAAAATTAAAGAAGATCCAAGTTCAAGAAATGGTTAGAAATTCAAAGCCAGACTCGTAGCAATGGATTACAAACAAAAGAAAGGTATTGATTTTCATGAAATTTTTGCACCTGTTGTGAAATTCAAGACAATTAGAATCATGCTATCTCTTGCAATGCATCATAACTAGAAAATTGAGCAATTAGATGTCACTACTGCTTTCTTAAATGGAGAATTGGATGAAAAGATTTATATGCAACAACCAGAGGGATATGTAGACAAAGATATGCCAAATGCAGTATGTCTCGTGAAAAAATCCCTATATGGTTTGAAGCAATCACCAAAACAGTGGTGTGCTCGGTTCGACAGGTTCATGAATTCTATTGGATTTAGAAATAGCAGTTATGATACATGTCTTTATCATAAGAGCTTCAACTAAGATTTCAAAATTTTTCTATTGCTTTACGTGGATGATATGCTTGCTCTACGTGGATGATATGCTTATCTTCAGTAGTTCCTTTACTGAAATTACATCATTGAAAGGGTTACTTAAGAAGGAATTTGAAATAAAGGAACTTGGAAGAGCAAATAAAATTATGGGAATTTAATTGGTTAGAAATTCTAATGAAGATATTCTGGGATTGTCTCAGTCAGATTATGTGAAGAAAATATTGTTACAATTTGCAATGGACAAAGCTAAGTCTTCTTCTATTCCTCTGCCCGCACAATGTAAGTTATCTTCTGCTCATAGTCCAAACTCAGTAAAAGAGGAAGAATACATGAAGAAAGTTCCATATAGGGAAGTAGTTGGGTCAATCATGTATTTGATGATTTGTTCAAGACCAAACTTAGCACAAAGTATCAGTTTCATCAGTAAATTCATGTCAGATGCAAGAAAGGCACATTGGGAAGCAATTAAGTGCTTGCTTAGATAAATCAAGGGAACAGAAATGTATGGATTGATTTATAGGAAGAGGGAAGATAAAGTTAATGTTTTTGGCTATACGGATGCTAATTTTGCAGGTGATTCTGACTCAAGGAAATCAACTTCTAGTTATTACTTCACAGTTGCAGGTAATTGTGTTAGTTGGAAGAGTCAATTACAATCAACTGTTGCTCTCTCAACTACAGAAACAGAATGTATATTTGCAACTGAAGGAATGAAAGAATTCATGTGGATCAAAGGCCTACTGACTGAAATGAAGATGCTCGATGGAGATGTGAAGCTATTCATTGATAGTCAGAGTGCAGTATATTTGTGCAAAGATCTAGTGCTTCATGAAAGATCAAAACATATTGATGTTAGACATCATTTTATCAGAGATATAATTTTAAGAAAGGAAATTACAATTGATTCAATTCCTGGTGAATTTAATCCTTTAGATTTTGGTACAAAAATTGTTAGCTGTAAGAAATTTCGTTACTGTCGAGATTTCTTGCACATTCAACCTATCTGGTGAGAAGACAGAATTGGTGCTGCTCAGGACAAAGATTTAAGTCTAAATTGATTATCTGTGGCTGTTTGAATCACGGGGGAGTATGTTATAATATGATTCAATACAGGACAAAAATGTTTGACAGTTACATGGTAATTAACAGCTATCTAACAAAGAGACCCGAAGAAGTTATTTTCAGTTATATGCAGTTATGTAAGTTGCTCTATAGATATTCATGCATGTAGCTGTTGAAAAGATAAGAGATACACAGTTTTGAAGTGTATTCTAGCAACTAAATCGTATTGTGAATTCCTTAGTCTGTGTGTAAGGAATTTTTGAGTTCTTTGTGTTAAAGGCAATCTGTGTGTGTGCCTTGTATTATTGTACAGAAACTATTATTGATCATAGTGGATTGGAGTCCTGAGTTACTCCCGTGGATGTAGTCAAGTGTTGATGAACCACGTAAAACAACAGTGTTCATTTCTTCTTCTGTGTATATGTTCTCATTGCCATAACTATCATTGCAATATAGATTGTAAGTAATTGTTATTTTTACAATAGTTATCATCAAAATCGTTAAATATAAACCTTGAGCTAACAACTCGACGCAATTGCTAGGAAGAAAAAAGTTAACAGAACAAAAACCCTTTTAAAAGCCATTTTTTCTCTTGACGATCATTAAACAAAAGCTCCTAATGACCAATTGCTTATATGGAAAGTAACGTCTATGTATAGACTTTGGTCGCAATAGAAGACTTTCATGTCCATGCACTGGAGACTTAACATTTTCTGTAGATTTTTTGGGTCAGTATAGACTTATCTTCTTCCTCTTGGAAAAACTAAATGAGACAATTTAAAACTTGTGATCAATATCTTAAAAATATATTATTTATATTTAATTACTTTGTTCATTTTATTGATAATACTGTTTTATGTAAGGGTACAGCCGAATTGATCTACTTTATAGAAGTACTTGAAAAATTAAAGGAACAAACTATCGCTTCAAAAAAAATTTAAATATATAAAATTGACAGAAAGTATAATCAGGTATTATCTAATAATTAAAAAATTTAACCGATTTAGTCAGTTTCATTGTAAAAGTCTTGAATCAGCTAATTTTTCGATTTAGTTTTCAACTTTCCGATTTGATTTACTTGTTGTAAAAATCGATTAGTTTATTAATTAATCGGTCGATTTTATAAATTAATAAGTTCTTATAAATTAAAATAAACCAATTAATTATCATCTAATAATCTCTTTTATAGATTAATTTCAAATTCTTAAATAAGTAAGGACAATTTCTTTCGATCATATTTTAAAATTTTTAATTTTATTCAATCTTTATTCAATTTTATAACAATCTAATACGATTAAACCTTAAACTTCTTATATTATCGATTTAATTTCCAGTATCATTTTTAATTATTATTATCAATTTTTATATCAAAATTTTAGCTAGTGAATTCAGGCCACATAATCCTTTGTTTTCAACAGAGTAGACATTTCTGGCAGTTGATAGTGATTGGTTTCGAAATTTCGCCTTCAAAATCAATTTGACATTTGAAATCTTCAAATGATTTTGAAAGAATATACCAACAGGCCAAAATTTAGTATACATATACTAATCAAAATTGAGTCCCACGTAATATAAACAGAAAAAAATAAGGAGAAAGAATTCTATACTAGAAGGATTTCTCTAAAATATAAGAGACTTTGGTATTTTACATTTTTTTATGAGACTTATTTTACCTTAACTTTGTTTTTTTATTATCAAAGTTATTGAGGAGAAAGAAAACACACTTTTACAAATCACAAAATACATAATTTAGCCACTTTTTCTTCTTCTTCTTCTACATCGTCGTCATCATCATCTTCTTTCTCATTATCAACGATGACGACCGCAAAAATAGTAATTACACGGCCAAGGATAATCTCCTGGATGAGGTTTGCCAGTTTGCAGAAGATACCTGGACGCCATTGCCGAGACCAGAAGGAGCATGACATTGGCGGTTAAGACAAGCGCTCTCAAGAGACGTAAAACCCTATTAGAAGCCATGTTTGTTGATCGGTTGCTCATAAAGCTCAATGTCTAAGGAGCTGTTGCTTGTTATATTTATACACAAACCTATCACTGCAGTCTCTCATAATTAGCGACTTGGAATGTAATAGAAGTCTTTCACGTCCATTGTCTCTGTCCTTGGTCTAACTTAATGGAACGTGTGGTCCAGAGACTAACAGCTCCAATAGTAGTCTTTGACCAAGGTAATATTACGTTTCATGCTTTATGTGGGAAGGCATCATATAGATAATAATCAAAGGTTCATGATAATATCTACAATCATGACCAAAATTGCTTTGTGTTTCATATTTTATTTTGGATAGGAAGTTAGATTTTGAAAAATAAAAGACTAGACATCGAATCTAGTTTTGTTTATAAGAGAGAGCACACACGAACAATCACCTAATTGCTTACTTCGATTAGAAATGATGAGTTAGTCTGAATTTAATCTGGTTTAAATTAAAATCAACATATTAAATATGATTTAATTATAATTGAAAATTTGTAAAGGGTTAATTAATTCTCAATTTTCCACAAACGTCTTTTGGCACGAACAAAAATAAAATCAAGCAAAGCGAAAATAATAAAGACACCAAAATTTGGTAACGCAG
>JAOQMS010043419.1:0-11827 GCA_027563885.1 Erythroxylum longipes
TTCACACTGAACTAAAAAGTGTGTAGTAAAGAGCTTTGACAAAATCCTAAGTGGGAGCTTAGGTAGAGGACGTAGGTTTTAGCACCGAACCTCTATAAACATTGTGTTTGCCTCTCTTCTCTACTCTTTTACATTTCAATTTGTTTTATTTGTTTCGTGTGTTTTAATTCTCTGTTTTATAGTACTTTGCGAAAAGATTAAAAGATCTATTCAACCCCCCTTCTAGATCGTTTTCAGCAATATGATTTTCCTTTCACTTTGTTTTGGATTCAGGCATCATATGTAGCTGATGCCTTGTAATTTTGATCAAATTGATTTCTGGATTACAAGTTCATTTACATCTTGTGAGATACTTAGAGCAATCGCTGTTGTACTTAATTTCTTTATGATGACATAGTTAACTAGAAATGAAATACAAGATTTGACTTAACTCGGAATCTTCGTTGCTTGAGTAGGAGTTTTGTTTTATTCAAGTTATTAAGTACCTAAGTTTTGAATACTATCGCTTTACTCACTTCCATGCTTAGTTGTTTGTATTCATCTTTACTCACTTCCATGATTATTTTTCTTTTGACATGTTTAATTTTGCCTGAAATGTTCTATTCAATCGTTTTGTGTAGGTATTTAACGATTGCCTTAGTTTTGTTAGACCCTTTCATCTCAATAAGCTTATTTGATTTCTTCAACAAGGTTTGTACCATGTATCAGTTTCTAAATAACTTTCTCTTTTGCTAAACTGGCATCTGTTAATCTATACATTTGATAAAATTTGTACATCCATTTGAAAATTTGGAAGGGCTTTCAGAAATTTGGGTCTATTATTCATGTCCTTTTTTGTCAAAACTAAATGTGTTTGAATGCGTTTATGTTGGTGAATGATGGAAAAATACAGGTGTTTTTCTGTTATTTATATATGAATTTGGGTTGCCTACAAAATGTTTAATGAAGGGGATTTGATTTGAGGAAGAAAAGATTTAGGAAGGATTTATAAAACTATGTTGTTTTAGTTATAATAATTTATGATCAACAAATAATTTGAAGACAAGAGAAATTGGATATTTATGTTTTAAGATCTTTTTAATGTATTTAAATGATGAAGAAAAAATTGACCTAAAACTTTTTATAATTAGAAAAAATATTTTAAAATTAGACCTAAATTAAAGAAGTGAGTTTCCTAAAGTTTGGAATTTGAAGAAAGAGAAAGATGTTTTAATTTTAGACAAAATAAGACATAAAATAAAATAAACAAATTTTAAAATAAAATTTTAAAATTATTTTATAAAAAATTTTATAATGCATATCAAAAAAATGGCATTCTTAAAGTACTAAAAGTGTAGTCATCATGTCACCAAATAAAAATCTAACTCAATTTTCTAATAAAGAAGAACCTCATAAAATTTTATACTAAAAAACATCAAGCCAAATTAAATAACCAAAAACAAAGATAAGTGACATAACATGAGCTATCAAGTCTTGAAAATTTTTTTCATCTAATTCATTATGAACATTAACCAAAACACTAAAACTTATAGTAGCATTAATAAGAGGCCTAAGAAATTATAAACCTGCAACTATAACATGTAACCATAAATTTAATGACACAACACAAAGGTAAATAATTAACATAGTGCTAAAATGTGAGAAACCTAATAAAATACTTCATCTAATTGTAATTTATTTCATTGAGGGGCCAAAAAGAGAAAACAAAGAAATCCCAAAGATCTTTTATATTCAAAATCTAATTTATAATATGAAGATCCATAATCCACTCAACCAATCGAATATAGTGCAAATCATTTTGAACAAAGATGTTATGTATAAAAAGCAAGATAAGGCCAATTATATTGCAATAAAATTTAAAAAAAGGTCCACATGTCCTTAATTTTGTTGAAACATAAAATGCATCAATTTATGTCAATTTACTTGATAATAGTCATTAACAGGGATTAATGTTGAACTAATTAATGTTGAACTATATTTTAAAGTTCAACAAAATATGCTATCAAAATTTCATAATACACTCATTACAAGGATTAATATTGTATTTCTTAAAGGTCGTGTTCTGTGTTAAAGAGTGTTGATAATTGTCCAACCTCATTCGTCTTTTTGGTAGTTTGCGAATGTTTGTCTATCAAGGTAAGTAGTTCAACGAAGTAATGTCTACAATGTGATCGATTTTGTGTTGTTCTTTGCAATTTTACTTGTAACAATGATTGATGAGATTTTAGGTTTCTTTGCAATTTTACTTATAACAATGATTAATGAGATTTTAGGCTGGGATTTAATAGATTACATGTTTATGTGTGGGCATTGTTTAGATCAAAACATAAAGACTTGAACTTGTAGGTGATTAATTCAAACTGAGTATTAACATAAGAAATTGACATAATTGACATGACAATTCTTTGCATAATAAACCCCTAGGATGATATATAAGCTGGAAACTCATGATGCAACTCTCATAAGGCTTATCGGCGAAAAATTTCACGAGCCTAGAAGTTATAGCAAGAACTTTCTTTCTCAATTCATATGTTGTAATAATGCCACGTACCATAGTGCTTGTTTAAAATCAAACTTTGGAAATCAACTTATTGGTGATTAATGTAAACATAGTTATCTTGGTTTTGTATGTTGTTGTTTTGGAATATTGTTAGAATGATTGATCATTAGATGTATGAATTACATAAGTATTTACTATATGTTGAATGATATTATATAATTATGGATGATTTGAGGCATAATAAACCCTTAGGATGGTATATAAGCTGGAAACTCATCTTCAACTTCGATGAGACTTATCCGTAAAAAATTATACGAGCCTAAGAGTCACAACGAGAACTTGCTTTCTCGATTCATATGGGGTAACAATGTCACATACCACATTGCTTGTTTAAAATCAAACTTTTGGAAATCAACTTGTTGGTGATTAATGCAAACATACTTATCTTGGTTTTATATGTTGTTGTTTTGGAATATTGTTAAAATGATTGATGACTAGATGTATGAATTATATAAGTATTTACTGCATGTTGAATGAGTTTGTATAGTTATGGATGCTTTGAGGTATAATAAACCCGTAAGATGGTATATAGGTTGGAAACCCATGACACAGCTCCCATGAAGCTTATCGATGAAAAATTCCAAGAGCCTAGGAGTCACAACGAGAACTTGATTTCTTGATTCACAGGTGTAAACAATTCCACGTACCATAGTGTTTGTTTACAATCAAACTTTATAAATCAACTCTTTGGTGATTAATGAAAACATAGTTATCTTGGTTTTATATGTTGTTGTTTTGGAATATTGTTAGAATAATTGATGGCTAGATGTATTAATTACATAAGTATTTACTACATGTTGAATGAGTTTGTATAATTATTGATTTGAGGCATAATAAACTCCTAGGATGATATATAGGCTAGAAACTCATGATGCAGTTCCCATGAGGCTTATTGGTGAAAAATTCCATAAGCCTAAGAGTCACAGCAAGAACTTACTTTCTCAATTCATAGGTGTAAACAATGCCACTTATCATAGTGCTTGGTTGGCATATTGTTTTATTTGACTAATACTCACATATGTTTGGTTTGCATAATTGTGAACTCATATGGTGGGATAGGTTGGTTTTAAATTGGAAGGGAAATGGTCAGAGACCTGTAAAAATTTAGGGGATTTTCTATAAAGTAAAGATTACATGTTTTGTAAACTTATGAAGGATACTAACTATGAAATCATTTTTTTAAATAACAACTTTGTATAAATGAGTAATGTTGATATATCTTAGATGTATAGACGATTGACACCCGATGGTTTCACTAATCCTGAGTTTGTTGAGGGAGTTGAAGCTTTTATTCACTATGCATATTCTCAACCTGCATATATAGATGGTCCAAAGATCAGATGCCCATATAAAAAGTGAAAACATATTTTAATTGTTTTCTTCCTATTGATGAAGTGAATCTTCATTTATTAAGAAAATGGTTTGTTCCAAATTATTTTAAGTGGACATGACATGGGAAGCCATTAATTTGTAGCACCTTAAGGGGAAATAAAGTAAACTCATCAATAAATGAGGATGGGTTTGAAGGGGGACTAGATTTATAACAAGTAATGTGGGTTCAACTGAAAATCCTTACACCCAAATGGTTTATGATGCAGCCGGTTATACCTGTTAGGCAAATATAAAAAAATCTTGAAGAAGAGCCAAACCCACATGAAAAAAAGTTTTTGACTTGCTAAATCAGCTGACCAAGAATTATGGCCAAATTGTGAGACCATGACTCAATTTTCTTCAATTACTTGAATATTAAACAAAAAATTTGAAGGGAATATTTCTAATCAAAGTTTGGATAAAATTCTTGCTTGGTATAATGAATCATTACCTCCTGATCATACAACAGTTGATAATTTCTATAATATAAAGAAACTTATTAGGGGTCTTGGTTTTCCAGTTGAAAAAATTGATTATTGCGATTTTGGATATGTGTTGTTTCCGGGAGATGATGTGGAATTTACAAGAGTGAAAATTTTATAGTCAATCTAGGTTCAAACCTAGAAAGCGTTCTATGAAATAGAAATTAGTACTCTGGAAGCGGATGTATTATTTCCCGCTAACTTTGAGACTTCAAAGACCATATGCTTATAATTTTATTGCTTCTCACGTGAGATGACATAATGAACATGAACAAGAAGATGGAATAATGAGCCATCCAAATGCACTTGCATGGAAACATTTCAATAACAACCATTTTGAGTTTGCAGCTTAAAGTTAAAATTTTAGGTTGGAATTGTTAACAGACAGATTCCAACCTCTTGATCAATCCGAATGACAATATTCATCATGGCCAATCATAGTTACTCCTTATAATTTACCTCCATGGATGTGCATGAATGAGGCATATATGTTCTTGATCGTGATTATACCAGGGCTTACAAATCCAAAGCATAAAATTGATGTTTTCTTACAACCATTGGTCTTTAGGAATTTGGTGTGGAGACCTATGATATGTCTTTAAAAAAATTCTGTTGAGAGTATCTTTTATGTGGACTATTAGTGATTTCCCAGTGTATATTATATTGTCTGGATGGAGAACAATAAGGAAATTGGCTTGCCCTTACTATAGTAATGATTCTAATGCATTTTATCTTCCTAACGAGGCCAAAACATCTTAGTTTGACAACCACAGTAATTTCTTCCTCTAAGATCATCCATTTAGACGCAATAAACAAAAGTTAATTAAGAATAGGATGATACAAACACCTCCTCCACCTTACAAAGTTGGTGAAGAGATATTGCAGGAGATTGATGAATTAGGGTTGCTGAAAGTTAAAGAACTTAAATCTGAAGAAGTTAATAGAAGCATTAGTAAAAACTTCTATTGGAGAAAACAAAGTATCTTTTGGGATTTTTCGTATGGGAAAAATAATTTGATACGTCATAATCTATATGTGATGCATATTGAAAAAAATATATTTGACAATTTGTTCAACACCATAATGAACATTAAAGGGAGGACGAAGGACAATGCGAAATCATGAGCTGATTTGAAACTTTTTTGTAGAAGGGGTGAGTTAGATAAAGATCTTCGCACTAGTAAATATCCAAAAGCATATTATACACTTTGGACAAAAAACAAAAGGAAATTTTGTGTGAATGGTTGAAAAGTCTAAAGTTTTCTGATGGTTATGTTTCGAACTTGGCAAGATGTGTGGACATGATGAAGTACAAATTATCTGGGATGAAAAGTCATGATTTTCATGTGTTTATGCAAAGGTTAATTTCAATTGTATTTTGTGAGTTGCTACCAAATAAGGTTTGAGAAGCTATAATAGAATTAAGTTTGTTTTTAAAAGCTTAATATCATCTAAAATAAAGTTGGCTGAAATGGAAAAACTAGAAAAGGAAATTCCATTTATCTTGTGCAAATTGGAAAGGATTTTCCCTCCAAGCTTCTTTGACTCTATAGAGCATCTACCTATATATAATACATGAGGCTAAACTTGTTGGTCCGGTTCAATATCGATGTATATATCTGTTTGAGAGGTAACTATAGTTAATATTTAAATAAAAGTTATAGCTTTTTTTAATCACAGAATTTTAATAACCTTATTTGTAATGTAGGTATTTGCATCACTTGAAGAAAAATGTCAAAAACAAGGCTAGAGTTGAAGGTTCGATATGTAATGCTTATTTAGTGGATAAAGCAAGTACATTTTGTTACATTTCTTTGAGTCGTATGTGCACACAAGAGAAAAAAAGTTACTTGTAATGACGATGGGGGAGAAACGGGTAATGTTGATGGTAACTTATCCATTTTCACATATCCAAAACAAAATAATGGATGTTCAACAAGAAGATGATAACAACAAAAGAAATAGAGGTTGCCCATGGTTACATTTTATTGTATTGTCAAGAGGTTCAATCTTTCGTTTAGTAAGTTTAAGTTGATTTTGAAATAGAATATTTGAGTTTCTGAAGTTACTATTGTTCACAACTAAAATACATTATAATTCTTTTAGATTATATGAGCAATAGTTACGTGAGCCAATGCTTGAAACAACACAGGATGATATCCGTAAAGAAGTTAAAAGACACTTTCCTCGATGGTTCAAGAAATATGTAAGTTTCACTTATGATAATTGAAATGATTAAATTATCATATCAAAGTGATTAGATGACATTATGTTATTTAATATGATAAATTGTTTTTTTATGCAGGCCTCAGAAAATCCAATAGAGAACAAGTTCATATGTGATCTTACGAAAAGATTTTTGTGAACTGTTAAATCATAGCTAGTGTACTTTATTAATTGCGGCAAATTTCATACAGAATATCATGGTCATAGCATGGCAATAGTAAATAGTGGGATTTACATAAAAGGAGAATTGATGGATTACTATGGTAAATTATTGAGATATTTGATATTCAGTACCCTGCATTGCCAATAAACGAAGTGATATTTAAGTATAGATGGTTTGATCTAACTCCTAATGTTGGAACAAAAATGCACAGTCAATACAATCTAGTTGAAATCAACTAGCGAAGAAGATTTAGACAATTTGAACCTTTCTTATTAACGATGTAAGTGATCTAGGTGTATTATGTCTCTTTTCTCAGCTTACAATGAGATAAATCAGATTGGTTGGTTGTATGCAAAGTATAACCTAGAGATGTTTATGAATTACATGGAAAAGGAGGAAATAAGAGAAATGAAAGTGAAACGTTTCAGTAAGATGCTTATGAAATAAATGCATATGTAACATATGACGAGAATGAACCTTTGAACGAGGAGCCTGAGTTTGATTCTAATTCTTTAGAAAAAGAAGATGATGATTTTGAATTACAATTAAGTGTTGATAACGATTAATTTGTATTTGTAATATAATATTACATGAATAAATCAATTATTGCATATATATTGTTATACATTGAATTTATATTATTTTATTACTAGAAAATCCAATAAATTGTGAATTTTAGGTTAAAAATATACCAGCAAAGAGAAAATAGGATATGATGTGGCCAATGTTCAGGTTACCACAATTTGGAGAAGCCAGTGTATTTCCAGTTGAAGCATCACATTCTGCATATGCTACTACACATCCAGATGAGGCATCACCTTCTTTACCTACTACTATACCATCCAGCATCTCTGCTACACCAACCACCACCCCTATACCGACAAAGATATTAGGAGAAAACATTGTAGATGAAGGAGGCGACCTCCAGCCTGGGGTTAAGGGAGTTGATGGAAGAATGTACATCACAATTTGTAAGTATTTATAATACACGATAACATTATAGTTTTATACTGAAGTTATGGGTTTTAATTTGAAAATGATCTAAAATAACTTATATATTAGGTTGGTTCTCTCTGGAATGTGCTCAAGAAATATCTCATCCAAGTTCAAGGAGAGGATAGATCTTGAGAGTTATATATGGAAGAATATCTCTCAGCCGACAAAGGATTTTTATTATTAGGAGTTTGAGGTACACAAAATATATTCTTTTAATCTTTTTTATTTCATCTAATTTTATACATTAATTAGAAAAATATTGTCATTTATAGGTACTAATTGTATTTTTTCTTTTTTTCCAAAATAATTTTTTTAAGATCCAAAATTTGATGTTGTAATTTATAATGTATGAGATGGCGAGCTCGTACACGTTATAGAGACTTTCTTTCTTCGATACACAAGAATGGTGTACGACCACCATATATATCTGAAGAAATATGGAGTCACTGGTAGTAGTATTGGGCATCACCCAAGACAATATCCATTTCAAGGCGCAATTCTGCCAATAGACGTGGAGTACTAGATGGAAAGAGCTTACCTGTACACATTGAAGGATCTTTGACTTATCAGGAGCATAGACTTTAACTTGTAAATATCAAAACTTTACACTTATATTCTGATTTTTGAACTTTCATGTATGAACTTTGATTTCAATGTAATTTGATGTATGAAATTTAAAATGAGAATATATGTGCATTATAGAGAATAATAATGTTATAAATATCTGGTGCTATTAATGTTTGTGTTGTTGAGTTAATTTGTTTTGTCTAACAAGGGGTATATATCATAAAAATAGACGAAACTTTGCTAAAATTTTTGTAAATTGTAGTTCACTTATAACAATTTATAATGATGCAGTATATCACGACAGTTATTTTTATACACTTACACCAAAAAACATGATAGTGTTACCTTCGTTAACACCCGGTGCAGACAAGTTCATGTTTGTAAAATCTATACTTTAATATTATTCTTTAAAAAATCACTTATTAACATAAACAATTATAATGATTGGACCAAATATAAGAAAGCATTGAATGACAATCTCATAACTCTAAAACTGTTGATGAGAGTTAGGCATATCTTGATGTAGTGGGTGGTAGGGACTGCTATGGAAGGATTTTTGGCTTAGGTTCATTTATGAACACATGTTATTCGTAATCCACATCCACTATAGCTAGATCTAGTAGGCAGTTCACATCAAATGAGAGAGTCCTCCAGCTTAAGAATATAGTAGAGAGGCTGGCAACTCGATTGCAACAGTCGATGGAGTACATAGCCTAACTTTGTAATGAGGTGGATCAATTGAAAGGGAGGGACAATACCTCATTGCAGCAGTCAGAGCATTCACCTTCACCACCTTCAACTCCGTAGTCATTTGATGTCTTTTATAGGAAACTGAGTAAAATATTTAAATATCCCAATTGAGAGAATCTCAAAAGAAAATGAGTTATCAGTAACCTAGGTAAGAATAATGGACATTAATGGAAGAAGCCTTTCACCCAATATTATTAGAATTGCCAAAACCTTTGAAACTCATCGTATCTTTGAGCAACTTGAGGACCAAGTAGATAAAATCATAATATCATTGGAACAAATGAGACAATTTCTAAAGAGGGAATCATTCGCACCCTATAATCCTACTCTTTACGTATGACCACCATCAGGAGTAGCCCCACCACACCTTTTAATACTACTTCTTAAGTTAACCCATAATCACATTTAAAGGATCTATTCATACTATATAATTACGCACCCTAAACTCACATCTTGTAATTATCATCAAAGGAAACATCATTCTTCAACTAACCACCCTATGATCACATCTCACAATAATCATTAGAGAGAGCATCATTTCTACTTTGTAACTATGCACCCCTACTAATGAAATATGAAACTTCGGGGAAACCTTAATGACTGACAACCTTTTATACTTGAGATTTGATTGAGCCATTTTTGATGGGATTTAAGACCCCAACCCTAGAATTTATGATAGTATATACAATTTTCTTTCACCCTAACTTGCATAGCAAAAATCATAGTTTCAAAACCTTACTCCCTACCTTGATAGCTTCTTTATAGAAACTAGTTACGAGGTTTGTATGACATTTTTCTAGCAATAGATATAGACCTTAAGACTCTACATACATGATTTTAATAACCTAAAAGCTGGAGGAAAGCCTAGCAGATTTTCAGTAATGCTTCATTTTAAAGCAAATTAAAACTTAGTCTTAAAGCAACATTGGTATTAGCAACCTTCACAAACTCGAACCTTACCTAATCCTAATAAAACGCAATATAGAAAAAGTAACCTCAAATCTGTAAGGATGTTTAAATTAAAGCATAAAAATGCATAAACCTAGATAAATGTAGAGGATAATATGAGAAGCACTAATAAGCAAAATTAAAGTTACAAGAGGAGTGGGTTTTCAGTTAATGAATTTAATCAGAAGAAGCCAGATACATACTGTTGAATCCTGTTTCTGGAGCCCAACTGTTCAGAGAGAAAACAAAAACAAAAGACAGACGAAGTGAAAAGTAGAAGAAAACCAAAAGACAAATGAAACACAAAAGTAGACAGAGCAAGGAACAGACGAAATTCATCAAAAAGTAGATGAAGCAAAAGGTAGACGAAGTAAAAAGTAGACGAAGTTCGTCAGAAAGTAGACGAAGCAAAAGTAAACGAAGTTCATCAGAAAGTAGACGAAGCAAAGAGTAGACGAAGTTCGTCAAAAAATAGACGAAGCAAAAAGTAGACGAAGTTCATCTAAAAATAGACAAAGCAAAAAGTAGACGAAGTTAGGAACAGGTGAAACAAAAATGGCAAACGAAACTCGAGTCAACTTAAGACGAAGCAAAGTCAACTTAAGATGATGCAACGCTTAAGACGAAGCGGGTCAACTTAAGACGATGGAACGTTTAAGACCGTATGACGTCATCATAGACGAAGTGACATCATCACAGACAATATATTTTTACAAAAGATGCATCTTCATAGACGATGCATCCTTACAGACGAAATGAATTCATCACAGACGAAGTTGACGTCATCACAGACGATTCGTCTTTACAGACGATACATTTTCACATTCCTACGCCCTTCCCTTTCTAAGGACCATAACTTTCATCAAGACAACTAGGGCTAATTCTACCTCAATCGATACCCTTTTTCCTTTGGATTAGAAAGACAATTTCTACACCTATGAAATCTTGCAAAATGCCATATCTCTTCATATCTATTCAACTACTAAGTACTTTAAAATAACATCATCATACACAACAGCAGATCCTCAAATTCTCATTCTCATTACTAAACAAAGTAAATGTTTAATCAAGCTTTAGTTACATATCAACATACACATCAACTTAATACAAAATACAAAAGATGCTCATGTTTGATATGCCTATAAAGCTATTCAAAAATAATCACCAACTTGATACAAAATCTAACTATCTTGGAATTTGTCCAAATGCCTTGCAAGAATCACTGATCTTCTCGATCTATACCTGAGGAGGAAAAATTATGGGTTGAGCTGCACAACTCAGTGGCTAATATATTTATAGCCATTGGCAACTAGCCACACAATCAAAATATATATAAAAACATTCATATAGGCATACACTTCTTATCTTAATCTAGAAATAACAGTTCGGCACTTACAATTCCAATTCACAGTTCATAATTCAATACATCAACGCATAGGACATATTGGATATAATTTAACATCAAGCATAACACTCAATTTCACCATAACACATCAAAATGCAAATGCGCAAACAAATAGCTCGAGGGTTCCGTGGAACAAAACAGAGAAACCGAAGTTTACTCTGTGAACAAAATGAGTCCACTTTTCAGATCTCATGTGCCACAAGCGGGCAATCGGGAGAAAGCTTATGTCGACGTGCACGTGACTACGAAACGGTTCCTCTCTCACCGAAACACAATGAATTCTCATGCTCAATTCACTCAATCACAATTCATATTCTCAAGTTTTTCTTCTTTCCATTTAAATCAAAATGCCATGATAC
>JAOQMS010043420.1:0-11827 GCA_027563885.1 Erythroxylum longipes
CTCGAAGGTCAGCAGAATAGTGATTTATTTAACATTTTTTTATTACCTACCTTGTTGTTTAACCTACTCATTTTCATTAAAAAAAAAACTAGGTAAGCTACTTAAGTTAAAAGGCCTCAAATTATGAATGAATATGACAACCTATAGGGTGCTAAATTTAGTGCTAAATTTTCACTAAATCCTAATTAAGCTGTATATTTATCCAAAGACTCCTAATTTACTAATTTTGCAAGCTAAGGATTATTTACAACCTAAGAGACCATGTTCAAAATTAAATAAATCTCACTCCATATAAACCATTGACACATTTATACAGTTCACACAATGCAACGTAATAACTATCATACAATATGCAAAATTCACATTCAAAAGAAAAACACATAACCCCTCCCCACACTTGAACAACACGTTGTCCTCAATGTGAGCATGGTACAAAAACACACTAGGGGAAATAAAACACAACATACAAAAAACATAAGAATAAAATACTAAAATATGAAAAGAAAAGGGTTAGAACACGAAACTGCTTATGGTAATAGAGATGGTGATGGCGATAGTGTTGAGACCAAATCTGCTTGACATCAAGAGTGTTTCCCTATCTTATAAGTGATTCAAGAGAGTAGAAGAATTAGCAATCCAAACCATTCCAAATCATTCAAACTTATTTAAGAATTTAAAACAAACCTAACCACACAACAACTTAAATCTAACTACTAAACATGCTAATTTATGGTCATTAGCTTGACCTTCATCCTTTAAAACTTAGTTAGGATCAATTATGAGCGGCTTGCTTCCACTATTTTTGCTCAAAAATAGTTTTGTAGCCTATGACTAAGCTACAAATTGAAAAATGATCAGAAAGACAATATTGATAAGGTTGAGAAAACCAATTAATTTCATCAACGTCCTTCTCATTAACATACTGTCAATAAAAATTGGGAATAACAAAACTCCTAGAATCTTCTATCGAATCCAATAGTTTGTCTTGTATGAAGGTGAATTGCTCTCCTTCTTCCTTAATCACCTTCATTTACTCAGCTTCTTCTACTTCCCGAATAGAGACTTCCATACTTTCTTCAAACTTAATGTCTATTGTCATCTGTTCTTCGTCCTCTTGTTCTTTAGAAGATTCGAACACATCAATTATCTTAAATGAGCTACTAACCTTTAGATTCTTAATTACATCATTCATGTTGAATGTCTCTTCATCATCATCAATCCAAAGGGTAGGATTCTTTACACAGACATCTATCCTAGATTTTTTTTATGTTCAAACATGGTGTACTAAGATCTGGAAGATAGTATGAGGGGTTTCCATCCTTTCCTTCATCCTTTTACTTAAGTTCTTGGTCTTTTATAAGGTTAGGATTAGATTGATTTCTCGTTGGTTCTTCTAGCTCTACCCCATTCCTAAGTGTGATAGCTTGACATGGTTCTATTTAATTTACTTTCATGCTACGTAGACAGTTTTCCATACTTTGCTTACAAATTTCCTTGGAAAGCTGGCCTATTCGAACCTCTAGATTGTGAATAGAAGATGCATGATCTTCTATTACTTGTTCAAACTTTTTTTCCAATCTCTTATGGTTTTCTTCCATATTTTTGAGCTTATCTATGATTTTGTCTAGCTTGGAATCCTATGAACTGGATTCATCATATTGAAATTCAACTAGGTCTTGATGTCCTAAATGATTCCTTACATTATTGGACCAATAGAATTTGGGGTAGTTCTGCCACCCCAAAATCTACTAGTTTATATGAGGATGATGATTTCCCCAACCAAATTGGGACTCATTGAATTCTGCAAGAGTCCCTTGCTCCCTATAATATACATTTTCTATAATCGTTCTTTATTGCCTCTTTTTAGCATTTAACTCTTTGGATGTCTTATTCTCACTCTAAGATTTCACGATGTGTCTCTACTTTATACCCCAAATATTTCTTTTAAATTTAAAAACCAAAAAACATTAGACTAAAGAACTAAACTAATCGCCTCTCGACAAAGGCGTTAAAAAATTGATTGCAGGCTTCCTATATGATAAGTTTTACTATTTTAACCTTGATAATACCACATGCACACTGGTCGTTCATATAGTACCTAAAGTATCGATCCTATGAGGGGGTTTATTCTATTCCTAAAATATAAGGTCGAAACTAGCTCGCAACAATTTAAAATAAACAATTAATGCAGAAATTTAATCAATCGACAATCAATTATGAGAATTAAATTTTGGAAATATAAACAAAATAGCCAATCACACAACCCAATCCAAAATCAACCTCGAAACTACCAATTGAGAGAAAGAGAGTTTTAATTCAAAGTTAATAAAAATCTAATCAATAATGCAACTATCAAATTATTGGGTTTAGACGATCTTAGCGTGGATTACTCTCTCTCGAGTTATAATCTTTAACCCTAATTTATAATCCCTAATTTAAATTATGGAATTGTGATCTCTCGATTCACAATTTACCTAAAACCTAAATTAGTTCTAAAATTGTCTAATAACCTACCGGAAACCTATGCTTGATCTCTTGTTACACGATTTTAAGTAGTTTGATTCAATTCTTATCTATCAAATTATCTAACTCTCGTTAGCCCAATTTTATGATATTCGCTCAACTCACCCTCTCAGTTTATTGCCGAATTATTAAGAATAGATATTGAATCACAAATAACTTAAATAAAAAAATAAATCAAACTTTATTAATCTCAAAAATCAAAATCTCGAAGGTGAGTTTAGAAAAAATTGACATTCAACAAAACCTATTCTCGACAATTATCTCAATTTCATACGTCAATAAAACTAAAATAAATTGGAAAATATGCTCAGAACAGATCAATGGAGGTAGCAACGGTGGGAAACCACTTGTTCCGAGGAGTACTTAGCGTCAAGCTTTGTCTCTGTGTCTCTTTTCCTTTGTCTCCTTCCTCAAATCACTCAATAGCTCTCTCGGGTTTTTGAATTTTGGCTTATGTGAAAGCTCTACAAAGACTGCTTCATCTATCCCTTAATGATGTATTTATACTTTGGAAACCCTAGGGTTGATTTGGGGTCGAAACAGTCTGAAAAGTCTTGTAAAACTTGAGTTTTTGTGTTAGCCCGATATAGACCATGATCATGACCTTGCTTGCCACAATCGTGGCCAACGCCCAACCCTTTCTGTCACTATCGTGGCCTGTTCTGCCATGATCATGGGCCATATTTTTGGCCTGAAACTCTTTGAAACTTTTCGTTTTCTTCACTGTTTACCCTGAAACACTAACAAACACATCAACGTACTTTAAAAATATAACATTTAAGCTCAAAGACTCATACTAACCCATAAAACAATTAAACACATAACTTAACACAATTGAAACCTAAATGCATACTAAACACTCAAATTAACACTAAATACCTAACAAATTGAACCCTAAAACGTCATGCAAATCACAACTATCAGTAAGTACTAGGAAATAGTCAGTGACAAAACTTATTAGGAAAAATTAATGAAAATGTATCAACTAAGACCTTTTTACAAAGTGGTCGAGCCCATAGTACCCATCAATTGCTGAGCACCATCCATTTAATGATGTAAAGGGAATGGAGATCAAAATGCACAAAACATGGAAGAAAGGGTCAAGGGAGAAACAAATGGAATGAGATCCTTTTTGCCGTTAGGATGTTCCAACCTTGTGCTATTTAATTTTACCCACACACTTGTATGGACCCCATATAAATATGTGGATGAAATTTAGCAGAACAAAGCAGGAACTAGTTAATGTCAACAAAGGACCTGTTCCCAAAATAGATGGCAAAAAGAGAGGATTAATGAGGGGAATTTATCATTTCATATCAAGAGCAAGTTTCCCATATGAAAATTAAATTCAAGCTTTAAGATGAGTGTAAGTTCTGCATGTAAGGAACCAACTTAATTAAACACCTCAAGAGTCATGACTTTTAAGATTGTTAAGATATATGGTATATATCTTATTATTTGGTTTTGGCATTTTTCAATAATTGGACATTTAAGATAATGTTGATGAGTTTAAAATTCAAACCAAGGTGGGATTGGATTCTATATAATCTGAAATTTGAAATATAAAAATTTGCTATCTTGGACAAACGTATGGAGTTAGAATTCTATCTAGTTAAGATCTCTTGCACATGACTTTAGTGAGGTTAATTTCCATGTGCTCTACAGGTCTGGTGTGCGTGGATTATTTGTGTGGGTGAGGTATATTTGAGTGTTATCTTTTGATTGGTTGCGTTGTGGATGTACTAACGATCGTGATCTGCTTGTCGTTGGTTGTTAGTTGGATGGAAAGGCTGCTTGGTTAACTTTACGTTGATGCTTATTCCATCTTAGTGCGACAGTTTTTATTAATTAATTGTGTGAAGACTCCTTGGTGAAGTGGAGAACAAAAGTTGGATGGGTCCTTACTGATTCACGAAACATATGTTGATTTGTGTATGTGTGCAGCAGTGAACTTCTGCATGAATTCCTTTTTGGGTGTGACTTCAACTGGGTTCAATTGTGGATTAAATTTTAGGTGTGGTTAACATCTCTCTTATGGCTGTGTGATTATTGATTTTGGGTGATTTTGGCAGATGCATTTTCCTCTGTTTTGCACATCCATTGAAAGTAATTGGCAGCTATTTTTTGGGTATTGTTGAATTTTTTTGTTAAGGGATCACGTAATTTTGTGGTTGTCGTTTCTAGTGTTGATATACAAAAATTTCAGAAGTTTTTACGATTTTTTAGCTATTGTTTTTATTGTTGGTTTGGTGCAAAAAACTTCAGTAGTTGTCTTGGTTGTGACAGCTCTATTGGGTTAATGTTTTGATGATGAAATGTTTGTTGGTTTGAGACATTTTGTGGCTGCTGTACAAGGGATATTTGAGTTATTATATCGAAGATTTATCGCAGATTTCTTAGTTGACAACTTCCTGTTCTTTCCTTAATGAAGTGGCATATTTAAAGGAGTTGCATTTTATCTCAAGTGTTTTCCTTTATGTTGAATTTTGTTTAATCACTTGAGTTGTTTATTTTATTTTGTTTCATTAAACATTATTTGAGAAAAATCCTCTGTTGAGGTTAGTACGAGGCGGTGGTACTATTGGGTGTGAAATTCTTTCACGGGTTGGGAGGATGAGGGATAGTGTCAAAGGTTAAGTGGTGTCGGCTCAATAAAGCCTTGTATAAGACTATTGTCATTTGTGAAAAAGTTAAGTTGGGTGAGGGTCCCGTAGATATAGGCAAGGTGTGCTGAATTATGTTAACAAATTTTGGTGTTGATTTGTTATTTTGCTTTTGTTTTTTTTTTGGTTTTTAATTGTGTTAGAAATGACTGCGGCAAAATCTAAAAGTTTGCGAAACTACTACACTCCTTCGAATTTTTCAAAAATGTTCTTGAAATATATTAATAGATATAAAAATAAGTTAATCTTGTATCAAGTTTAGAACGTATTTTATACTTTACTTCTGTTTCTATTCGAAAGTTTCTTAACTTATACTGGAACTAAAGCCTTATGGTGTTCATATTCAAGGTTAATTAAACTTATAATTGACCACTTTATCAAGGGATATTCCAAAAGTTAAAAAATTAAATACAAAAAACTAATATATCATTCCACACTTTTGCATCCATGGCTATGCGGTAAGTGTTGAGAACTGTAAATTCAGTTTCACACTTCAGTGAAACTGCCTTAAAGAGTACTTGATATGTACAAGAGTTTTATGGTGTATATGACATATACGTTGTTTTTCTAGATAATGATTTTGAAAGAAATCAAAATGATGATTTTAACAAAAAAATTATTAATCCATTTTAAATAAATTTTTGTTTAAAAATTATTAAAAAATAATTATTTATAAATTATAGTATTATCAACCACGTCAAAATGAACTTTAACAGTTTTTAATATGATGTATATACAGAATAATTTCTATTATATTGTAAGAGTTCAAATAATTTGTCTATAATTTTTAAGTGTATCTTAAACATGATTACAAATATATATGAATTAATACAGTACATATTTAAAATAAATGATTCAATAAAATTACAAATTTAAGCCAAATCATTTAGATGGTGGAAATGGATTACTATAGATGGTGGAAATGAAAGTCACATTTAGAATTTGACCATTAGACATATTCTGCTTCGAATGGTCAATTACCTAGTCCAATATTTGTTCACAATCATATATGAAGGTGCCATTGCTATCAAGTGAAGAATCTTGCTTCAGACTGCTTTAGAAAACCTGAATTGAAAAAATAAGTGATCTCTAGTTTCCACTTCCATCTTACATAATACAAGTAAACTCCACATTTCCATGCCATTGACTTTTAGTCTGAAGTTTTTTTTTTGGGCAAGCCAAGTGATCAAATAGATTTTTGGATTCAGAGTGTTTCTCCACAAGATGATATACTAGGGAACTTCAGGAAGTCCATTGGTAAATAACCTCAGAGTGTTTGTGATTTTGCCATTTGGAGTGAGAGTCCAAATTATATCATCCTCATTCATCACATGTTTTAAGTAAGGAGGGTATTGTACAAGATGATCAAAGCCTCTAAAAAGTCTATGTCACACACCATTCCATATGAAAGATGAGACTTTGAAGTTCAAAGGGATTCTATTCCTTAAATGGTTCATCCCAAGATTATGTAAGACTTAAGTCCAGCCAATTATCAAACCAAAACCAAGTTTTCTCTATTACCTAGTTTATGCTTGATGCATGGATAGATAGTTTCCCTCATCTTCATCATCTGAAGAAAAAGCCATGAGGCCTCCCAAGTATAAGTAGCCTGTCAAAAGTTGCTATTATAGAGACGATACACATATACCCAAATTTCATATATTTATTTTAATTTGAAACACATTTCTTCTTCTTCTTCTTTTCTTTTTCTTTTTCTTTTCTTTTCTTTTCTTTCTCTCTCTATCTCTCTCTTTCTTTTTATGTCTCTCTTTCTCTCTCTCTCTCTCTCTCTCTCTCTTGCTTCCTCTCTTTCCATATTGGTCATTTGGAAATAGCCTCTCTACTAGTTATGGATAGCTATATACTATTGGACCTCCCCAGGCTCCGTAGAGCAACGGGATTCATACTAGATGTTGTTGTTGATGTTGATGTTTGTATTTTAATTTGAAACACAATAAGCACTATATGCTTAGGATTTATTTTAATTTGAAACAAATTAAGTGCTATGTACTTAGGATTGTGATTCATAAGTGCTGAGTCAAAAATGCTAAGAATAATAAAAAATTCCAACTAGAAAATTTATGCTAAATCAACTAGTGAGTTAAAATGAGGACTGTTATTTGTGAGAATAAATTCGTTTAAATTAAATTAAATATATATTAAATTTGGTTTTCTACTTTATTTTGGTTTTCACATTTTTAAAAACCAATCAGTATCTATTGTGTATAGTATTACACGTACACAAACGTGTAGTTTTTGAGTGTTTTGTGAAAAAAACAAAAAAAAATTGTAAGTTTTTGGGTGAATAATGTTGTGTTGATGTGATCAAGGATTTTTTTGAAGAAGATACGATTAAGAATATAGGTATGTCAAAACTCGTATCTTATGTGAAATGATCATGTTTGTGATAGGTTACCCAACCTAGAAACTCATTTTTGGTGGATTTCGTACTATGGATTTTTTCTTGAACTGAATTAGAGTCATAATTAAAATATATTGGCTTTGGTAGTGGGCAAGTTGAATTGAATTGTACAAACTAAAGTTTACATATGAATACATGCTACAACAAAGTAAACAATTGAATATAAAGAAAATGTATCCAATTCAAAAAAGTCACTATAGTTATTGGTGATGTTTTAGTTTCATCGCATAAAGCATCGTCAAATCTCCGTAGCTAAAAATTATAGGTGATGTTTCAATAAATCATAAAAAAGTATTTCCTACAAAAAAAATTTATAGCTAAAACATTAAGAAAACATAGCTACAAACTGAATGTTGCCGGGAAAAATTTCATGCCAAATGATTGACAACAAAATTAAAATGTAGCAAATAGATTTTGACTAAATTTTGTTGATAAATGATTATTTATCTACATTTATATACTTATATTTAGTGTGTTTTGCTTATTATTCACTACAAAAAAATAGGGTTTAGTGACGGACACTACCGTCGGAAAGTGTAGATTTTCTATCGATAAGCTAAATTTGCGACGGAATTTACTGACGGATATTTATTTTCCGTCGCTATATTTAGAAATGGTAATTTTATGTTGTCGAAAAATTTTCCAACGGGATGTTGGTTTCAAAAGGTAAATTTAGCGATAGATGGAAAAGGATTTGTTCGTTGATATTTACTAACGTTTTGGCAGCTCCGTCGGTGAATTCATGACTAACTACACTGATGGAAATTAGTTGTCCATTAGTAAATTTTAGTTTTCCATTGATAAATAGATTGATACTATCTTTATAAAATTTTTCCCTGCATTTAATTTTATTCGATAATCTTATGATTGATGTATAATTTATACAGTTATCAGTTATCTGTTGATAATATTTTGATTTGTTTCTACATTTAATTGTTAAAACATAAAGTTTATTGATGATATAAAGTAAAAGTTATCTTAATTGATAATAAAAAATTATCTTAATTGTACAACAATAAGTATTTAACAACTATTCATTTGTTGACTACAACTATGCTATTTATTTAGTGAATGCAAATGCTCTGAATTTTGCGATGAGGTGCTGCCCTTCCCCTTTAACTCATCTACCTCATTATGGAGCTGGATATGTACTCCATCGACATCTGCAACTGAGATGTCAGTGCCTGTACTGTGCTCCGAAGCTCATGGACTTTATTGGGTGTGGACCGCCTACTATATGCTGCTGTACTGGATGTTGAGGATTGCGAATAACATATGTTCACAAGTGAACCTAAGCTGAATATCCTTCTACGACGGTCCCTACCACCTACTGCATAAAGATAAGTTTAGCTCTCATTAACATCTTCAGACTACTGAGACTGTCGTTGAATGCTTTCTTGTATTTGGTCCTATCAGAAGGTAATGTTTATATTAATAAGTGCTAATTATTAAGAATTAATATTAAAGCATAAATTCACATACATTTAATTTTCTAAATCAAGTATTAGTGAAGGTCATACCGTCATGCTTCTTAGTGTGAGTGTTCAAAAAGAGTTAACGAGGTGTAGGCTTCGTGTCCATAGAATTTTCCTACATCAGAATAAAATGTTATAAGTGAACTAAAATTTACAAAAAATTTGACAGAATTTCCTTAATTTTTATAATATTTACCCCCTGTTGAGTAAAGAAAGTAACTCAACAACACAACCATATAAGGCACCAAACATTTATAACATTATCATTCTCCATAATACATATATTTTCATTCCAAAATTCACACATCAAATTAAATTGAAATACATCAAACCAAATAAATCAAAATATAAGTGTAAAGTGTAGATACTTACAAGTCTCTCTACATGCTCGTGATGGGTAATAGATCCTCCAGTATATACGGGAAGACTCTTTCCCTTGGTTCTCCACATCTGTTGGTAGAATTATGCTCTGAAATGGACATTTCCTTAGGTGATGTCCAATGATGCTGCCAAAGATAACTTGTACGTGCTCGTCTCTCCCATACTTTAGAAATGATTGCGTGAAATTTAGAATCCTAAAAAATTCTTTTTGGAAAAAAGGAAAAACATACGATAAGTACTTATAATCTATAATATTTATCTAATTAATGTATAAAAATCAATTAAAAAATTAAAAAATATATTTTTTTGTACTTCAAACTCCTAATAATAGAAATCCTTTGTTGCCTGAGAGATATTCTTCCTTATATAACCCTCAAGATCAACATTCTCTTTGAATTTGGATGTCATGTTTCTTGAGCACGGTCTAAACGGAATCAACCTAATATTAAAACAATTAATTTTATATCATTTTTAAATTTAAACCTATAACTTAATTATAAACATATGGTGTTTCATGTATTTTCAATTATATATTGTTGACAATTGTGCTGTAAGTTCTTCCATTAACTCCCTCAGCTTCAAGCTAGAGGCCATCTCCTTCATCCGCATTGTTTACCCTTGATATCTCTGTCGATATAGGAGTGGTGGATAGTATAGTGGTAGGTACAAAAGGTGATGTCTCATCTGTAAGTGTAGTAGCTAGAGGTACAACATCTGATTTGGTTGCAGTTGCAGAATGTGATGCTTCACTTGGACAATAACTGGCTCCAAATCGTGCTTTGATAATTGGTCGCATCATATCATATTTTCTCTTTGGTGGCATATTTTAACCTAAAATTCATATTTTATTGAATATTACAGAAACATAATAATTTTAATTCAATATATAACAATATTGTTGATTCAATAATTGATTTATTGAATATAATATTCTAATACAAACATAAATTAATCGCTATCAACACATAATTGTAAATCAAAATCATCATCATCTTCTTTTTCTGAAAAATTAGAATCAAACTCAGACTCCTCTTCAGATCTTTCACCCTCCTCATCCTCTCCAAATGAAATTTCAACATATTCATTATTTAGATCGTTCAAATTAGGTTCATTCTCATCATATGTAACATATGCATTTATGTTATAAACATCTTTCTGAAATGCTTCACTTTGAATTCTCTATTCTCCATTTCCATATGATTCAAAAACACCTCTAGGTTTAACTTTGCAAACGGCCAACCAATCTTACTTATCTCATCGTAAACTGGGAAAAGGGACATAATATACCTAGATCGCTTGCATTGCCAATACGAAAGGTTCAAATTTTCTAAATCTTCTTTGCTGGTTGATTTTAACTTGATTATATCGGTTATTCACTTTTATACCAACATTAGGAGTTGGATCAAACTAGTCACAGTTAAATAACACACTTTGCTTTATTGACAATGTAGAGCACTCAATTTCAATTATCTCAATAATTTTACCATAGTAATTCATCAATTCTCCGTATATGCAAATTCCACTTTTTACTGTTGCCATGCTATGACCATGATATTCTGTATGAAATTTGTATCAATTAACAAAGTACATTGGATACAATTTAACAGTTCCTAAAGGTCCTTTCACAAGATCACTTATGAACTTGTTCTCTGTTGAATTTTCTAAGACCTACATAAAAGAAATTATCATATTAATAGTAATGTCATTTGAACACTTTAATCTTAAATTCAATCATTTCAATAGTTCTAAGTGAAAACTTACATATTTCTTGAACCATCGAGGAAAGTGTCTTCCAACTTATTTATTGATATCATCCTATTTTTTCTTGGGCATTAGCTAGTGTAACCATTCCTCGTATAATCTAAAAACATTATTATGTATTTCAGTTGTGAATAACATTAAATTTCAAAACTTAAATAATCAATTTCAACTTACTGCACGGAAGGTTGAACCTCTTGACAGTTCAATAAAATGTAACCATAGGCAAACTCTATTTCTTCCTCTGTTAACATTCTTCTTATTGAACATCCATATGTTCATCCAGGATATGTGAAAATAGATAAGTTACCATCAGCATCACCTGTTCCTCCCCCATCTTCATTACGAGAAAGTTTTCTTTCTCTTGTGTGAACATGTGGCTCAAAATAATGTGAAAAAAAAGTACTTGCTTCCTTAAATAAATAAGCATTACATATCGAACCTTAAACTTTAGCCTTGTTTTTGACATTTTTCTTCAAGTGATTAAATAACTACATTAGTGAATAGGGTTCTTACAATCTTGTTATCAAACATGTTATTACTTTAATTTAAATATTTAATATAATATCCTCTCAAACGGATACATCCACCGATATTGAACTGGA
>JAOQMS010043422.1:0-11821 GCA_027563885.1 Erythroxylum longipes
ATAAAGCTATCCAAAAGTCTAGCCACTACTTAGTACAAAAGCTAACTATCTTGGAATTTGTCGAAATGCCTTGCAAGAATTACTAATCTTCTCGATATACACCTGAGGAGTGGGAAAAATATTGGGTTGAGCTACACAGCTCAGTGGCTAATATATTTATAGCCATTAGCAAGGAGCCACACAATCAAACATATATATAAACATTCATATAGGCATATACTTCTTATCTCAATCTAAAAATGACAATTCAGCACTTACATTCCAATTCACATTTCATAATTTAATACATCAACGCATAGGACATATAGGATGTAATTTAACATCAAAGCATAACACTCAAATTTTAGCATAACATATCAAAATACAAATGCGCAAACAAATGGCTCGAGTGTTCGGTGGAACAAAACAGAGAAACTGAAGTTTACTCTGTGAACAAAACGAGTCCACTTTTTAGATCTCATGTGCCATAAGCGGGCAGCCGGGAGAAGGCTTATGTCGACATGCACGTGACTACGAAACGGTTCCTCTCTCGCCCAAACACAACCAATTTTCATGCTCAATTCAATCAATCTCAAATTCATATTCTCAAGTTTTTCTTCTTTCTATTTAAATCAAAATGCCATGATACAAATCCAAGGTATAGCATGATCATACTCACAATTCAATCATATCAAAATGCCATACATCTTTTAATGCATAACATAGAACACATTATAATGCATTTTCCACATCAAAGTAATTCACAATTTGGCAATTCAAGCATATACACACACATAGGCATATTGCCCATTACATAATAACTATAAATAAATTACCAACCTTGAATTCCTTGCTTAGAAACTTGGTCAAGGATGTTCCTCCTCTAGCTCCTCTTGCCTTCTTTGATTCCCTTTTATCAAAGACAAGATTTCCACTCAATAGGGATTCAAATTGGAGAACCCACAAGACATATTCACTAAAATTGATCCTAGAATTCTTAAACCCATACATTTCTTAAGCTCTTTTAATAAAAAAACCTTTCAAAAATCCGAAAGATTAAAATCAAACTTACCTTAAATCTTCACCAAACAATAATTTTCTTGGCTCCAAAGGAAGCTTCAACCTTCCTCTTCCTTTTTTCCTTCTTGAACAACCTCAAAATCTCTTTTGAAGACTAAGAAAAGATGAAACCTAGCTTGTCTTCTTCCTTCTTCTCTAAAAAAACGACTCTCTCTCTCTCTTTTCTCTTTCTTTTTCACGTTTTTCACTCCTTCTTTCTTCAATTCACGTTTTTGTTCCTTCTAATGTGTAAGACACTCTTTTCTTCTTCCAATTTTACCCTTAATGAGTGGTAAAAGTCATCTTTGCCCTTCCTTTAACACTTCTTGGTTTTTAAACTTAAGTGGCATGCCAAAATTACCCTTACACATTCTTACTACTTTAATCTAATTAACCAATGTAATAAAATCCTACTAACACTAAAATAATTAATTAAATTCCAATAAATAATTCTATCATGACCTCATAATTCATCTTAAGGAAAAAATTCAAATTCCATGCTTATTCCATAACTATCATGCTTAATTCGACAAAAATATTTCGAGGGCCAACAGTTTTTATCTCAAATGTCTCTTTTATTTATGTTATTATTTCAATAACTTGAGATTATACTTTCGTATTCATTATCTTTCATTTTGCAAAAATCATCTTTTGAGGTTAGTACGAATTGGTCATGTTATTAGGGGTGAAATACTTTCACAAGGTGTGAGGATGAGTAGCTAGTGTCAAAGGGTAAGTAGTGTCGGCTCAAAAAAGCCTTGTGTAAAACTATTGTACTTCGGTGAAAGTGATTAAGCTGGGTGAGGGCTCGTAGATGTAGGTCATGTATGCTAAATTGCTTTACCAAATTTTGGGTGTTGATTTATTCATTGCATGTTTAATTTTTCTGTCTGTGTTTTAATTGTGGAAAATTAATAGATGTTATCACTGTTGCTTTGTATTAAACAACCGACAGAAACAATTCAAAGCAACTGCAGTAGAACATAATTTTTGCGAAACTACATCCTTCGAGACTTTCACCATACATGGTGGATGCAGTGAATCTTTCATTTGATTGGAAGCAGACCTTGAATTTATTTATCAATTTCTTCAAACCGAATAAAGAGAATACAAGCCTTCAAAAATTGGCATTCATCACTTCCATTTACATGATATGGAAAGAATGCAGTTGTCGACTCTACTAGCAAAAGGAGCTTATAAGTACCAATTAGCAAAGAATATCATGAACTAGATTAGAGCAGCCATGGTAGCTAACAATGTCGCCTCTCTCCTTACTGCAAATATAAGAACTAAATGGCAATTATAACTCTTGTTCTTTTGTAGTTGTTGTGAATTGCAGTTAACTTTCATTCTCTTTACCTTGCGTAATTCACAGTTGGTGCGATATATTGTAATATTGTTGTAGCTTCAAGTAGAGTCATATAATCAATTTTTTCATTTTCCAAAAAAAAAGGCTCCACAAATATACTGGATAATGATCAGCACATAAATAGAAATATAAATCATCAAGAACCTGAATTTTTTACATGAAACCCTTATTGACGGGACTAGTCCAGTAAAAATAATTTCCACAATTATGAAAATAATGGGTACACCAATGTTCGTTATAATGGAAATTGTTTTACTTGACTAGGTCCAGTGGTTTTTTCCTCACACTGGAAGTTTTTCACGATAAAATTTTTGATGCCAATTGATTTATATTTATATTTACGTGTTGATCATTGTCTGATATATTTGTGGAGCTTATATTATGTTTTACAAGGAAAACAAGAATTATTATGTTGCTTCATTTTGTGTGTGTATGCAATTTTGTGTTTGATCTTTCTCCTAACAACTTTGCTATATACTCCTATGTATAAACTTTGTTTGGAGTGATGAAATAAAAAATAAATCTTCCTTTCCTAGATACAAAATGCACATGGGTCATAATCAAGAGTGGGTGGTAAAGATAAAAATCAAATAATGTCTATTTTCAAAACACCAATTTTAAATTAAAGAACTTTTTTTTGGAACCGAGGAACCCGCAGCCACTATTCTTTGAATGCACACTGGATAAACCTCTAGATTGACGTAATAGCCTACAAATTATGCCAACCAAGTACTCCGCACTAGGCAAGTACTGTATGACAGACTCGATCGAGAAAGTGTAGGTAGGGGATTCAAACACATGACTTCAAACACATGACTTTTTGACCTCATGCCCCCTATTCCACTAACTAGACCACTCCCTAAGGGGCAAATTAAAGAACATGATTATGATTATATTCAAAGTATTACGATTTTACTTGAATTTGTTCTCCATAAATCTACAATACTTTAACAACCCATAATTACATTATTATAATTAAAATTCTACAATTTAAAACTTTAATATCATCCAAAAAGTTGAATTGGAGATATCAGACATAGCTTGTTAGTACATAGTTCACTCACGCAATGAAATAAGGATAATAAAAAAAAATCAATTCACCAAAATTAAAATAAAAATAATCAGAAGTTAGTCTCGAGATCACTAAAACTAAAATAGCGTGGCATGGTAAGAGGACTTGAAATCTTATGTTATCATATTATTGTGTCTACTAATAAAGTGCGTACTAACGTATCATCCATCTTGTGCAAAATTAAATGGGAGATTTGCATGTGAACGTTTCATAAAGTCTGAGTATATTTTTATTATTATTTCTAATACCACTTTGTACATTTTCATTATTAAAATAATACTTATTGCATTCTAAGATATAAAAGTGATAAAATAGTAACGATCTTGGGCCTTTTATAAGATATTGAGATGAAAAAAATTACATTTTTAATCAACATTAAAAAATCATTTTTAGGATCTCGTTACCATTTAGTGTTCTAAATATTAAATTGTAACATCACATAAGTAACAACAAAAATTATTTAAATTTAAAAAAAACATTAAAATGCATACGTAGTCGTATTAATGTTCTCCTATAAAATGACTAACTCTAATCACATCCCCTCTAAAAAGTAATATTCAGATCATATTGTGTAAAGTACATAATATTTTAAAGAGAACCACTTGGCTCCTAATTTAAGGAATGGCTTTGAACAAGGTACCACACTAATTATACTCGAAGATAATGTTAAAACACCGTTCACATTTATAAGATTGATGTCTCGATAGCAAAACCACTCCACCTATCCACAGGAAGAACAAAACCGCCCTACTACTGTAGATGAGTAGAAAATAATTCTCCATTTTACAGTATCGATCGTGCAATTGACAAAGATTTGCTTGGACTAATCCCACAATCACTGCTCCAAACAAGTTTATGTTTGGTTCTACTTTTTGGGTCAAAAGTAGCTTTTCGACCTATTTTATCGCAGAATTTGAGGTCTTCTCAAATATGCTTTTGACATTTGGTGAAATCGCAATGACTTGGCCTGCCATGACTAGAAATTGAGGGGAAAAGAAGGGCGGTTGGATATAATACTTTATAGTCTCAGAAGGTTGTGATTTGTAGCTAAATGTTTTAGTTTAGGTTACTATTTGCTATTAGAAATGAACTACGATAGCTTAATAACTTAAGCTGCTGTCATATTATAACCTGACTAATCTTTATTTATTAGTTAAAAGTTGTGTTTTTTCATATCAACAAAAGGAATTTTGTAGTACTTTGAAATGTATATATGTGCCATAGGTAAATAAGTTCTTTATAAATTAAAAAAGAGTTATTTATATGAACCTGCAACATATTTTGGTGTATTGAAATGAAACTTTTAAGCCCCTATCCTGATTAATTAAGGAAAATTCTAATTAGATAAAGGATGAGACAATGGAGAGAGATTCAACGCTTACATTGCTTTTGTTTACTTGAACCCTTATTGCACGTTACAATTTTTAGTGCATTTTAAAATTGTTCTTTCATACAATTATAAAAACAGCCCATCACTATAATATGACAACGCCTTCCACCGAACTTTACCTCTTTTCTCCTCCTGAGGTGTTATTCTCAAGTGCAAGCCTAACGGTGAGTTTGCTGAATCCTCTCGGCCTACTTCTGCAGTCTTAGCTAATGATGCATATTCATGCAGGCCTCACTTATATTTACATTGTTTTCAGGATAAATCATTCGATGGGAAATTCAGCTGCAACTCGATATCTTGCTCTCATCCTGATATTTTCATTGATACTGAGCGTCAGTTGTTCTGAGAAACAAGTTTTTCATCCAAAGAAGCTTGACTACAGACGCCTCCTTCCACATGGACATGGCTTCGTTGATTCTAAACCAAAACAACAGCGTCGCATCCCAGAAACACCTTCCGGACCTGATCCTGACCATAATTAGATCGTAGTACTAGATCGACGACAAATAAAAAATTAATATAAGAAAAGGTTTGATAAACAGATAGTCGAACTCATGCAAAATATAAACTTCTGTTGGATAGGGACATCCACTTTAAATTTAACATGCATGTCGTTTTCTTTTTTGGAGTTCTCTCTTCATTCAGTTATGCCAACCGAGATAACCGTGGATTGTTTCAAGATATGGACTTATTAAAAGTTCACCCTATTATGTTCGGTTTGCAGGTAAAGACTTGGGGAATAATTTCTCAATGTTCACTGAGGTTAGACAGAGATTGGAATAGATTGCAGAAGGTAGCGAAGATCAAAGTTGCTTCGTGGATGATTTTGCTCGACTAAAACATCTGGGGCTCGCGTCAGTCGCAGTTGTCTTCTCCCAGACATCTAAGTGTTGTTTAATGCTCCTTCTATTGCGAAGTATGCTTTGTCTTGTTGTATGCCTTTTCTTTTGTTTCTTTCTCATGTCTTTTTATACACGAATGTAATAAGTATGTTGACTGAAAGACATATATAAATCTTAATCGTAGTTTAAAAAGATTTGAATTTTTTTTTGGTTTTTAAAATTTTCGAAAAATTGATTTTCAGTTTTCTAGAAAAACTCTTTATATTAAATTTAGGTTAAAAAATAACGTCAAAACACATATAGTATGAATATTCACCTTGGACCGATCAAATTGTCACTAATACAATAAACCAACTCAGCTTAGATCTGATTTGAACAAATTAAATTTGATTTAAATTAAAATTTTAAGGTTACTATAATAAATTATTAATTTGAATAGGATTTAATTAGTCCAATTTAAATTTAAGAATTGAGTTGAACTGTTATATAAATAGCATTTGATAAGTCTATCTCTAATATTCATATTGCATGTACTCTATCTTTATTTTTTAACTAAAGTTTAAATAAAGAATTGTTTTTGAAAAATTGAAAATTAAAAGGATTTTTAGATAGTTTTAAAGATTATGAAATCTTTCTAAAAATTTTTGAACTACATAAAAGTGTACATCTTTTACCCTAAACATATTATTTGACAGATGATTAAGCTAATTATGCTTTGAAAACTTTTAAATTTGATTAATTTCATAAAATTATGAAGGTTTAAAAATTTTCAAAAAATTTTAGAAAACTTTAGACTAATTTTAATTTTTTTAATTTTAAATCAAATTAAAAATTTAGTAATAAAAAACATTTATTTCCTCAAAAGGAGAAGACATAAATTAAAGAGGAACCATAAATTATTTTTTTTGTCTTCCATGTCATCTTCACTGAGGAAACTTGAATGGGCATGCCTTTATATTTACTTTTAAAAAAAGAAGTTATTGCGCCCATTTCGTTATGGTTCGAAAAAAAATTCCGTACGTAATTAGCCATTACCCTTACATTCCTCACTATTTACTGTTTATTTTTTCTTTTTGTTTGAGAAATAGTTTACTCAAATATGATCCATTAATAATAGCACCTCGTTGAAATCGTGTGTATATGTAAGTTTTTTTCCCGTTGGCTCAATTCCTTTTTTTTTCAGCTATATATATAATGGTCGGTTTTTTTTTTTTACAGAATACTTGCTAGGCCCTCCTCTTCCATATTAATACTTGTGATTGAATTTGTCATCGCACTTTTTTAATCATGTTTTCAAAATTATATCCTTATTATCACTAATTATTATATGATAAAAAAAGTTCGATAACAAACATAAAGATAACCCATAACCCATAATTTAAATTTTAAAATTAACTTAGTGGTGGGTAAAAGTTCACTTTTGAATATATTCGAGTCAAGAATGAAACCTCACTTTAACATATAATTTATAAGGCCAAAAGATTTTTACTTTTAATTATGTAGGTTCCAGATCAAGTTTGTCTATCAAATTTGCCTCAACAACAACAAAAAAAATATTTAGTAAGAGTCCTGTAGGAGTTTGGAAATGTTTAATACTACGCAGTCTTACGCTTACCTAATAAAAATGTTGTTTCCAACTATATATATATAAGAGACAAATAATAATAATACTATAAATAAATACCTATAGATAAAAATATAAAAATATGTAGTAAAATATATAATACAATAAATATAGAACAAGTTAAATAGTAAAAATGCAATATAGAATAAATAAATAGACACACAAACTAGAAGAAAAGACAGGTGCAAGAATAGATCAAACAACTCATTAGAAGAAAATAGTTAAGTAGGAAACTGTTTAATCTAAATAACTAAGAGGAAAGTACTACGAAATAAAAAATTAGGCTAAATACAAAACAAAAGACTTGAAAGAAAATGTTTAAAAGACTTTAAAGAACGAAAATGACCTATCTACCTATCTATGTGATATCATTTATCCATATCCTCGTATGCCAAAGATCGTCCTAATCGCTAAAAGATAAAATTTTCCTTTGAGCTTGAGTAGTATCTTCTCTCACATAAAATTTTTGACGCACTCCTCTATTTAAACCACTATGATATGGTACAATGAACTATATCTTCATCGATCTCTCTGTTGCTTTGGATGATAGATCCTAGATACCTAAAATACTCTTTGTGTGGTATAACTTCTGAATTGATTTTTACCTCTATATCAAAAGCCATACTAAGATCCGAAAAGTTACACTCTAAGTAGTCAGTCTTAGTCCTGCTTAATTTAAAGCTCTTTGGCTTTAACATATCCCTTCAAAGTTCTAGCTTGATATTGATACCTTTTTTTATTTCATCTACTAAGATAATTTCGTTAGCAAACAACATATACCAAGGCACTTCTCCTAGAAAATTCTTGACGAGCTCATCCATCATTACTGCAAACAAACAACGGCTTAATGAGGAACCTTGATATAACCCAATATCAATAGAAAAATTCTCTATACTTCCTTCCATTGTCTTTACTTTAGTCTTTACCACTTCATACATATACTTAATAACCTATAAATAATGTTTTTTTTAGGTACTTTGTCATATGCCTTCTCTAAATATGTAAAAATCATGGGTAGATTTTATTATCTTTTCTTGTAATATTCTATTAATATTTTAAGAAGATGTAAAGCTTTTGTCATGGACCTTCCTGGTATGAAGCCAAATTAGTTTTTCAAGATAGGAACATCTTTTCTCACTCTTTTCTTAATCACTCTCTCCTATAATTTCATGGTGTGACTAAGTCTTTATAGTTATGACAATTTTGGATGTCCCCTTTATTTTTATATAGAGGAATAACATACTAAGTCTCCACTCATTTAGAATTCTGAGGATCACATTAAACAACTTGGCTAGCCAAGTAAGACCCTATATGCTCTGCACCTCTATGGGTATCTCATTAGGCCCTATTATCATTCCATTATTCATCTCCCTCAAAGCTTGTTTAATTTCTTCCCCTGTAATCTGCCAACAACGAGTAAAGTTATGAAATCTCTCAGACGTACTAAGATCACCTAAACAGATGTTGTGTTGAAATATATGTGGAAGTTTGTCCCACATGAAAATAATATATGACATTGAGCTTGCATATAAGCCTAATAAGTTACTCCTCCTATTATCAATTAATTTTAGGATAGAACTTCATTTTAACTTGTAGGTACTCAGTCTATTTGGGCATAATTTTATAAAATTTACATAGGATCAGAGCAGGTTGCTTTTAGGTTAGTCGTCATTACCTTGACATGATAGACTTTGTCACTTATTGAGCCTTAAGTTAGCCCACACGTGAGGGGTGTGTTGAAATATAAGTAAAAATTTGTCTCACATGGAAAGAATATATGGCCTTGAACTTGCATATAAGCCTAGTGAGTTACTCTTCCTATCACTAATAGGTTTTAGAATGGAACCTCAATTAGACTTGTATGTGCTCAATTTATTTGGGTTCAATCTTACGAAATTTAACACTTCTATACTTTCATTAAAAAGGCTATAAAAATACCTCTATCATCTTTTTTTGATATCATTTTCAGTCACGAGTACCCATCTTGCTTCATTTTTTATACTACGAACTTGATCCAAGTCTTTGGCTTTTCGTTTCCTAGCTCTTGCTAGCTTAAAAATGTCCTATAAAACTAAAATAAAACAATAAAGTAATATAGAAAGAAGTAAATACTATTTGAAACTATACTCTTCCTGATATAAGTTCCAATGCGGTTTTGGATACGCCAAACTCAAGCTATCACAACCTAAGATCTTTATTGCAAAACCACCTTGTGCATATGATGCATGGGAATGATAGTAGTGGACTTCCCCTTCGTTAGGATTTGGGATTAAAATTTTACTAGTTGATTGCTTAAGTCTCTATGCATTGGCCCTCTGAGGCAAGCCAAAAGAAACTTAATCTCTGAAGTTATCTAATCAACCAAAAATACTTTTACTTAAACCCATAATTTATGAGGTTAGCTTTGTCAAACGAACAGAATAACACCGTAACATCCAAAAACCTTTTCAATTAGGCTATAATTAATTTACAAACTCATAAATTCTTTTGGCACAACTTTTAACTTTCCACAAGATTAACCATGCTTGGATTCCCATTCTCTTCTTCGATCTTTATCTCATAATTACTTTTTTCTTTTCCTTTTCATTTCTAGGAAAATTAGGAAGAGTGTGGGAAAGTGAGAAAAGCACAGAGTTGGGAAATAAACAGCCTCTGATTAGGTTCATCATCCTATATTTCCAAACTCCCGATTATCATCCAACTAGATAACACGCCTCGATGGAGGAATATAGAAGAATTGATAATTTCATTTGTTTAGCACTAATAGTCACTCCATAATTGTTAATAGCTCTCAATATGGACACTTTGTCAAGATCTCAATGGCTAAGGCTTAGAAGTACGTCAGAACAGTATTCTTTTGTGTTCAGAGAACAATATGCATTTATCTTTTACATTTATGGATTTAGTACGTATCCTTGACCAAAATTTCGTGGAAATCTAACTGACTATTGTAGTTTATATATAACAATCGTGTGGAAGTTGAAACTAAGTTGTCATATCATCTTTCACGCAACAAAATTATAACTACAGGCTCAACCTTAAGCTCTAGAACACATGCTCAAAGTAAAAAAATAGAAAAATATATATGGAAAGGCCCATTATCAAAGTAAAAAAAAAAAACTAAAATTTGAAGGATAAGTAATTTATGCGTAACGATAATACGTATTTTACTTAAAATCTTAAGATATTGACTTATCATTTCTTTATTTCATATAAACACCCTTTTTAAGAATTTAACAACTCTTAATGATTATTATTTTTGCACAATAAATACAAAACAATAACAAATTATCATGTATCACACATCTTATGTTTAATCCTAAATCACCTATTATTTTCTTTTTCAATTAATCAATGCAGTCTATATTTTCTTAACAAAATTCAATACTATCTTTTAAGGTTTAAAGTTTAAAGGTTCAACCAGTATTAAATCGCTATAAAACTGGAACATAATACATAAAAAGTAAATTTTATAAAAATGTAGTATAAAATAAAATACTTTATTGTAAAAAATACTCTAATAATGCCAATTAATATATAATAAATCCAATAATTTAGACTAAGATTGAATCTAATACAAATTTTTAAATAATAATCTAATAATTTCTTAAATTATCTTAAGCAAAATTACTTATATATACTAATTAATAATTCAATTCATTAAACAAATTTATGATAAAAATAATAACTAGTTTTTAATAATAATAATAATTAAAAAATTTCAATTAAAATATAAGAAGATAAATAAAGAGCCTAAATTTTGATAAATATAATTTATTAATGAGATTAAGTAAATTTAGAATTTTTAAAGGATAAAAATAGTAATTTATTTTTAAAAATAATAATTTAAAAATTTTAAATTAAAATGAAGAGATAAATAAAGAATATAAATTGTAAAAATATAATTTATTAATTAGAATATGTGGGAATTGAAAAGAAAAAATGATTAAAAATTTAAAAAATTTATGAAATATATCCATTACTTTCCTACAACGATGCATTGTATTAAAACTTAAAAAATAAGTGCAAGAGGGGAAGAAATTTCTGGTGGGTCATATGTTCAAAAGATGGCACGTCTACATACTCGTATGGTTAATCGGTTTTGGTGAGGAAGATAGACGAAGAAATTTGTGTCGGTCCTACATGTTCAAAAAGTGGTTGGGTTTAACGTAATGAAATCATATCTTTCATTTTTGTTGTTACTATCCGGTTCCAATCATCCTTACGAATTCTGTACCATATTGATCGGTACTGAGCAGTACATACTGTACCGCCCAAAAAATGATACTGAAATATTAGTTTTAGTATTGAGTTTAAATACTGGTTGGTACCAGCCAGTACCCCTTCCTTTTTTCAAATATTTTTTAATTGTTGTTTAGTTAAAATTTTATTGTAATTTTTTAATTTTAATTTTTAAAATAAAATAAATATTTTATTACTAATAATAATTATACATTAAATAAAAATTAAAAATAATTTTTTATTT
>JAOQMS010043423.1:0-11820 GCA_027563885.1 Erythroxylum longipes
TAATTATATACAATTTATTATTAATAATATAAAAATAATATTATTAATTATTTAATAAAATTTATTATGTTAAATATGATTCTATTATATTTAATATATTAATTCTATTTAATATAATATTATGACTTGGTTACAATTGGTATTACGAAAAATTATTAAGGGTATATTAGGTAGTATGTATTTATTAGTTTACGTTTCATCCTAAACCTCCTAAATTGGAGGTTTCTTATTTTCACTATTTAGGATGAAATGAAACATAATATGAAACCCTCCGCTTTCATCCCATTCTATTCCATTCCATTATAAAACTTCCTTCCAAACGATGGAAGTGTATTACGTTCCATTCCGTTCCATCTTCAACCTATCAACCAAACATAGCCTAAGTCCCATAATATGGAACTATGGGATATCAATCAAAAGATGCATGTTAAGATTAGGGCTAGTCAGGCGAGTTTGAGTACAGTGCCTCCTCAACAGGCATAAGAGGACTCGACTAATGAAGAGTCCAAGGAGGAAGAAGAAACAGAAAAATCAGGCTAGAAGAAAGTCCTAGATACATTCTCTGCAAAAAACAAGTTAATTACAAATACACTTGCGGAGAACTCCAGGATGATGAAGGAGATGACCTGAACTCAACAACGTCAGAGCCAAGACATACATCAGATCCATTGTTATTTTGAGGCTTAGGGCGTTCAATTGCCACCTCCAACACCATCTCCACCTCCATCACCACGAGACTTGGTCTAACCCTTTTCTTTCTTTTCCAATTTAGTTTTCATTTTTATCTTTGTTTTACTTTAATTTATGTTTCTTCTTTCCTTATGTGTTTGTTTACGTCCTTCTCACATTGAGGATAATGTTTTGTTCAAGTGTGGGGAGGTTATGTGTTTTACTTTGAATGTAAATTTTGCACATCGTATGATAGTTTTAGGTTGCATTTTGTGAATTGTGTGAATATGTCAATGGCTTAGATGAATTGAAATTGATTTAATTTTGAACATAGTTTATTAGGTTGTATAGAATCATTAGCTCGTAAAATTAGTGAATTAGGGTATTTAGATAAATATAAAGCTTAATTAAAATTTAGTGCAAGTCTGTCACCCTCTAAATTGTCACATTCATTCTATTTAAGAAATCCAAAAACACCAGTGACAGTGAGAAATGAGAGTATAAGCAAGTTTGATTGTCTAAGTTCTTTTTTATTCTTGTATTAATTTTCTAATTTAAACATTTGATCATTATTAGGTGTAGTCATGTACCTTATAAATGATTTTTTACCAATAGGTAATTAACTATACTAACTATAGCCTTAAAAAGAAAAGCTAAAAAGCTAGACAAGTGGAATTTTTATATCAAAAAGTTTAACATCAAAATTATGGAGTAATCATCATAAAAAAAAGTCTAAGATGGGGGAGCTAAGAAAAAAAATTTAAATAGTAGAAGTGCTCAAGTTTGGAAGGAAGAACAAATGCAAGTCTCCATCTGAAGAGGAAACTCAACCTAAGAATTAAAGAGTACAAGCATATCCCTAATTCCTATATGCATATCCTTAGGTCCCTCTGTTGCTTTTGATCTATGCTCCTCAAATGGAGTTTGTTTAATCTTATCCCAATTATCTAAACCCTCCATCATTCAAGTCACCTTTCTCTTTATAACAACCAATTCCTCAATTCCAGTATGACTCACATTTGGCGGGAACATGGTTAAAATGGTCAATAACTACAATAAAAATGTTAATAACAAATCAAAAAGGTAGGTGAAACAAGGAGCACTTACCACTATGATCAATTACTTTGGCAAACCTTTACAAGCATTTTTTGAGCCATAATTGGATTTCAACAATACCAAAAAAAAAAACAATTTGAACCTCTTTATCACCACTAGTATAAGTCATAATTAACAAATGAATGTCATGATAGGTTATGGGGCCTTAAATTGAAACCTAGAAAGCCATATAAGACAAATTCAATTATTTTTAAAACAAAGTTGGCTTAAATTGGAAGAGAATGAACTAAACTTCATCAATAGTTCCCTAATAAAACACTCAACTTATGTTATTGGCTATAAAGCTTTGAAAGAAAGAAACTAAGGGAAACTAAATTTGCTTAACAACCATATTCTTTACTATGGCATTATTTTCTTCACTTTTTAATTTTATCTTTCTTAATTATTACTAGGTTTACATTTTTAAATAATCTCTTAGATTTGGCTTGTAAGAAATTTTAAATACTTCTTTTGGACCAATAACTTTATTTTTTGGATGTTAATTTTAAATATTGTGGAGAAAGATTGATTGATGAATCATTAGTTATTTACTTAATTACTTTTCAATGACATTTGAATTTTTATTGATATCTCATTAATTTGATGGTTACTTGACTTAATGCTAATTGATTGCATAAACGTCCAAACTATAAACAATTAAAATATGTTACAAATTACCAGTTATCCTAATTATTAAACTAACAAAACCAATATATATGTGAAAAATAAGAAGCAAAAGGACTTAATAATTTATATGGTTTGGCTAATTAATGTGACCTATTTTCACGAGTAAGGAAATATATTCTTTTATTACTATTAGAAAGATAATACAAAGAGAAGTATGACAACTACTAATAACTTACACAACTCTTAACAATGTATTTAAATAGTTACATATAAGAAGTCTAATTAGTGAAACTTTATTACCATATAATCTTAAGGTCACTGATATTCTATTTATGTAGAAGTTTAAAGTCACTAGAATTTTATTTTTATAGATGGTTAGTGACACTTGAACTTTATTTCACCAGAAGCCTAGGGTTACTAAACTTCTATTTGATTATAATTGAAGACATATCTCATAACACCTCACTTTGACTTAAATTCTCTAATTTCTAACTAAGAATTGCTTTTTTCATATAATTTCCCAAATGGGTTCAAGCTATATGAGCACTCACCAAGTCCAATTTACAATTAAACTTCTTTGTGGGTAATGAATTTATTAATATTTCAATTGTATCCTTCAAAGTATAAACATTTTTTAGCAAGTTCTAATCAAATGCAACCAATTTTTAGTCTTGTGAAACTTTACATCCTTTGTTATAGCCCCAATTCATCTACATTTCCTAGTTCCCTAACAGATATTTTCATCTCCATCACTAATGGTCAAAGTATATGTGATCGAGTCTACCCATCCATATCTCATTGACTGTATGACAGTCTCTCTTACTTTAATGGTGATTTCTTTTTAAAATTATTCTACATATTAAAAAAGAATTTTTAACTCCTATCCTGGCCTAATACCATCCTTAAACCAATAATACTTATTATTAAACCTGGTACTTACTTTTCATATGTTTGCATCAATATATATCACTCTCCAAAAATTATACCTTTGAAGGTTACTTTAAACCTTTTACCAAATACCCAAAACTTAAAAATTATACCTTCTTGTGCTTGACATCTTTTAATAAGCTCCTCTTATAAAGTCTCATCATCTCTTACTCACTAAGATGACTCATTTGCATGTACCGTACTGTAGTGCTATCTTTCTTCCCTAAATATTGAGACATAACTTATAGCCCCCCCACTCTTATACGGCATATTCCCGAACACACCGACAGTGTTCAAGAAGATACTCTACAAGGGTGGTGTGCTAGAACAATTAAACAATCATACTTATTACAAAATTTTTTTGAACATCATATGCTATTTTATAAAAACAATGATCCTTTTTCAGCCCATTATATTCAAAAATATTTTCATCCCCAAGTTACAAACAATTAACACATCATCATATATATTCCAGTAATTATTTAGGCCCAACATAAAAACATTTCTAGTTATACAGCCATTACACTTTTCAATTTGCAGAAACGTTGTACAATATTTGTTGAATACAATTTTAAAATACAAAAGAAAGACTGTAGATATATGCAAGTACAAATGATCCCGACCTTTAACTCTTATCCGAATGCAGTGGTTAGACTCCAGTTGGTCTAACTAGGTATCTCCTCTAAGCCTGAAAAATATGTTGCAAATTTTGGAGTGAGTTTTGCGAACTTAATGAGCAGACCATCCTCAATGGCTCACTCAATTCACATAACACATCAATTCATGTAATAACGTAATTCACATCATTTCACAAATCAACATGTTGAATCATCTACACTTCATATTCGCTTAATTCATATTTCACATTCAGAAATCATTCAAACTATTTATTTCAATCATTTAAATCATACATATTAAATGTATATGCAATGCTCATGAGACTCGCTTTCAATTGTTATTGTTGTGACCAAGTGCCTGTAACTGTCCCATATCCATTGTAGATATCGGGCTTATTAATAACTATCCCTTATCTATTAGGGATACATGGCTCATTATACATAGTGAGCCAGAGGCTCTTACCACATTCTAAGCTTTAAGCTCTTTTTCACTTTCTGAGCTTTTAAATCTTTTTTGTGGCTACTCCGATCACAACAACCTTTATCTTTTCATGCATTCATGTAATGAAATGCATCAAATTCACATATATTTAATCAATCGTTTGATTTTAATTCACATTCACATTTATCATCGGACTTAGGTTTAGCATTCAACAATAATGTTGAGAATCTCACATTTATATTCACATTTTTCATCAGATCGATGTCTGACATTCAATAATAATGTTGAGTATCAATTATTCAGTCAAATTCACATTCAAGGAGCACTTTCAATGATTTTTACATGTATCAAATGCCTCGGACATTTATTGTCCAGAATCAATACGTTCTCATCACATAATTCAATACATAATTTTGAAACAGAACAAATAATGAAAGTGAGACCATCTAGGTCGACTAACAGTACGCTCCAGATTAGCATTAGCTTTTATGATCTGAAAACTTCTAGATGCTGACATTCTATCCTGTACATCAACATTATGCAATAAACATATTGTGCACACATTATTAATTACTCAATCACATAAACATTCAATTATACACTTATGTATATGTGTAATGTATAATGCATGCTCATGTTGACCTCAGGTATATTTCTTTATTCACATCTCATAATCATTTAATAACATCTTTAAATCACTCTTTAATACCTAATGTAATTTACTAACTTTACTTACCTCATTCATCATCAGCTAGGTTCACTTAAGATCCCATTCAAACCTAATTACCTCATATGGAAGCACCATAGCTTTGGTTGGTTCAAACTTTACTCAAAAGATAACTCTTTTTCTCCATAAGTCTAGCCACGATCGTGGTGTCCTTACCATGATCGTGACAGAAACATTTTTTGGCCAAGCCATGATAGAGGTGGTCTTGCCACGATTGTGACAGAAACATTTTCTGTTAGGTCATGATCGTGGGGTGAGGGCCACAATCGTGGCCTGAAATTTTCCTCCTCCATTCATCCAAATTTAATACATATCATAACCCTAATTTCATACCAAATTTCCCAGAATTCACTACCTCTAATTCAACATAAATCTACACTAATTCAAATACCAATTTGATTGCATTAAATTCTCAAGTTCTACTTATTTAATTTACCATTTCAAACTTAATCTTATCATTCATAAAATCCAATCTCCTTCCATACTATGTCTTATTCATAATGCATCAAACAATTCATTCATTATGTTATGTCCTCATTTAACACTCTAAACATTTTACATTTAGATGCATTGCCATCAAACATCCTTTTCCTTAAAGTGTAACATCAAGATCAATCAAAACTTATCACACATTTAACCAACTTTTCGAACATCAAAATTATGTTCCTTTTAAGCCCCAATTAAGTCCAAAAATATCATAATTATATAGGTCATCCTTAATTGGTTCAACCATTATATGATCAAAACATTACCATGAAAAATCACTGCCCAAGATTGTGGCATCCCGTGCCACGATCATGACAGAAACTAATCTCCCATTTATCTTGCAGTTTTCCAGTTTTTCTCAGGATAGATTTTTAGGTCAGTTTTGTATAACCATTATGACTTAGAAAATGAGTTAGTTTGGCAACACATTATTCTAAAAACATGTTCCTCTATGTCTTAAGTTTCTAATGACATCAAATTCATGCAGTTTGGTTCAGTATTCTGCAAGTTATACCCAAAATACTACAGACTATTCTCATACCATGACAGCACATAGTTCTCAACTTTCAAGACCCTTAAGGATCGAATTCAAATTCAATTCCTTCCTGAAAATTGTAGCCATATGTCTCTAGTTTAATATAAATTAAAAATAATCCCATTTTGATTTCTACATATGAATATATGGCCAAAATACAATTGAATGTTTAGTGAAAACACTCCATCTAACACTCCAGCACACTTCATCGACATTTTTATCCTAGTTCACCTCTTTTGCTTAGTCTATCATTTCTAGCTTATGTCCTCATTATTTCCTCTTCATTATTACTTCTATTTTAGCTCAATATCAATCACAAACAACCCATATTCTATGATTGATCATTCACCCCAAAACAGGACATATCATATACACACATTCATCATATGCATTTATTCCACAATTTCCCTACATCATTTACACTATAAGTCGATCACAGATGATCATTGTACGTATTTTCATTTACATAACCCATGAATATCATTAATGCACTAAAAACTAATCTATTTTTACACCCACGTTATAGTACATATATATTTCTTCACGATCATGATCGTCAATCTCAAATAATCACCATATTTATCTCTTTTACAATAACAAATAAAGAATAGAGGGATATTTACTTGATTAAGCTCCAAGGTTCTTCAAAAATCACTTAACCCTAACGTTCCCATGTATCACACGATTATCATCAAAGGTGGTAGGGTTAGGTGGGTTTTTATCAAGAAGAAAAGATAGCAAGAACTTTAAAGTAGCTAGTGATGGTAGAAAGCAAGGTTTAACATTGATGCTTGGAGAAGAGAGTTTCGTGATATAGAGAAGAAGAAAGAAGAAAATACGAAGAAGAAGAGAAGAAAGGAGAGCATTTAGCAAAGTGACACTACAACAAACGGACTATTTGGTGACGAAATTGTTTCCGTCGTAAAAACAGGACATATTGCAACGAAACAAAATAAGTCATCACTAAAACTTGTGATTTACGGACATAAAACTAAAGCATCGTCAAAAGAAAAATTTAGCAATTAATAAAATTAATAGTCGCAAAATGCTTAATATTTGGTAATGCTGAAACCATATTATCACTAAATATAGAACAATGGGTGATGTTTAACACTATTCATCGCCAAATACGTCACTTTAGTGACGAACCTTGTCAATCGTTACTAAATATGTTGTACATTTCGCGAACATATGTTTTATCGTCACTAAAAGTCCATATTTGGCAACCAAATTTCTATTTAGTCTTAAAAACTTTAACATCCAGCGATGATCTTTCCTAACCGTCACTAAATGTCCAGTATTCAGCGATGATGTTTTGGTAATCGTCGCAAAATGTTCAACATACAGTAACGAATTATATAAAACTTCGTTGAATGCTTGCAATTGGTGAAGATTTTATAAATCATCGCTAAATGATTTACATTTGCAAAAATTTTAAAGCTAACATTTTTATAATCTATCATAGTTAATTAAGATATGTTTTATTTGAGATTTTATTTGAATGTTTACAACATATTGTTCAAAAAAAGTCAACATAATTTTAAGTGTTAAACGGTAGTACTAATTAATCATTAGTATTTACAAAATTGGCAGAATAAGTCATAAAAAAGTAATTAATTTTATGAATATAATAATATGATATAGCAGAAAATATAGTTATAGAACAATACAGTACGAAGTTTTTCCTAGAAGTTACCCAAATCATATAGTTATAGAACCAGAACAATAATAGTCCACAGTCAATAGGTCGCAAGTTAACCTCCAAGTAATAGATATGTTGTTTGACAAATTATTATAGAAACAACAATAAATAAACTTTGAAGATGAGTTTAGTTGATTGACTCGCTAACTGACAATGATATATTTATTTTTTTGGATTCCAAGTAACATGTGAGTCGGCTAAGGTAAATGAGTCCCCGAAGACTGGATTCCCCAGAAGGGTCCTTGCACGTTCGAATGCACCAATTGAAACAGTAAAACTTGTTCCCTCAACTGTATGGTGTGAATAAGTCGCTAGATTTAGTACCTAAAACACAATCAGTGTAGAAGTTAGAAATTGTCATATTAGTAAACCATGAAATGAACTAAAATTGGAGTGACATACGTGCATGAGCAGACGAAGTATTCAGAATTGATGAATTTTCCAAATCAACTGATTTTCCTTTATGGACTATTTTGACATCGCTCCCGCCTTCATGGGCATACATGTAACCTTCAAGACCGGAGGAAGCTTTAAACAAGCATACAATATAAACCATAAAATGTGAATATATATATAATAGCTTCATAAAAGGAAATGAGATGTACATAATAAGGAAAGTGACATAATTCAATAATACTAAAGACCTTAAAGCAGAAGATCTGCCATGGAAGGTAAACGACGATTTCTATAGAAACTGGAGATTTCTTTTTCAGTTTTGGTTTGCTTAGCAGGGACAATTTTGCCATATTCCTCCAAATGGTATGAATTAGGGCCATCTAGAACTAGTCTCCATGTCGACATTCTTTAATGAGATTAGACATTAAACCCGGGTGGGAAGATAGACATTAAAAATAACAAAGATAGACAGTAAATCATCTTCAAAACACAACCATAAACACAACTCATACATCAAATGCATAATTAAGAACTAACAATAAACACCTAGAGGGTTATAATGAATAATCACTATAAGTATGAAGTCACATGAGGAATAAGTACTAGACAATGCAACTTTTTCGAGATCAAGCGCCCTAAATTAGGACAGTAACACACAAATGAGGCGCAGTCTACATAATTTGAGTTGTCTAAGAAAATATGCATGTGTTTCACAAGACTAGAGGAATGTCTTTGATTTTTGTGAAAGGGATATTGGTGAATTAAATGAAGATGCTAATGAAGTCTATCAAGATAGTGGATTGGAGATCAATAAGGAAAGCATTACAGTAGAAGATGCAGATATATCTTCATTCTATAGGAGAGATGTCGAGCTAAATATAGTTCAACTGGATGAAATCCAAGCTCATCTTATCTTACAAACAGATAAAGACTATACTCAGGATGACTTCAATGATAATGACGATACTTTGCTAGAACATATTAGTGATGAAGAATCAAATGAACATCTACTTAATGATGATGATTTTCTTTATCTTGATGATGATGATTGAATGTAAGTTTCATTGTTTGTATTTTTCAAACATTAATAACATAATTATAGGTCTTATGTTGTTGATGTTGTAGTTATGTTCATTTAAGATGACTATAAGCATATTTTTAATGTTTCAGTTATGTTTTTGCAGTAGTTCATGATTTTCTGTATTTGTTGTCTATTTTCTAATATTGTTGATGTTGTTCATTTTTAGACAAGTTAATTACAATAGCACTGGGTCATAACAAAGGAAAGAGGGTGGTTACGGGTGATGAAGTTTCTCCAACAGAACAACCAGTAATTGCATCATCGCATGAGGAAAGTTAGCAACAATAACCTTTACCAACATCGCCTGGTAGTCATGAGGGATCCTTAGGTTTGTTATTGATAACCAAGCATATATACATTTATTGTTGGCCCCGAGTCTCCATATGGATTTTATGGTGACTACGTGTCACCATTGGGATTTATTGAAATAATAATAAATATATTTGGGAACATAATAAAATAAAATAACATGACATTTAAATTTAATTGAGTTTAGACAAGGAAGATTTGTAGTGGGATCATAGAATGATTTTAGACCAAAAAAAATTATTTAAAAACAAATGATTTAATAAAAAAATTAATACACAATTAATAGATAATATCAATATAAAAGAAATAGATAATAATGATTTTAAAATAAATAAAATTCATAGGCGAAGTAAAAATAATACCCAACAATTTAATGAAAAATTTTCCATAGCAAAAATGAACAAAGAATAAATGATTTGGGTGTTAAAAGAATTTATAGCAATTTGAATTTAGAAATAGAAAACCTTAATTCAAATGGGCAAAAGTCACGGGTGTGACTTTTTATTTCTCACGTCCGTGAGAGGAAGAAAATTTCTGGAGAGTCACGTGTTACGATCGCGACATTGGACATGCTTGGGACCGTTACGATCGTGCTTCATCGCGATCGTGATTCCCTGAAAAATTTCGAGACGGTCGCGATCGTGACTCGCGACTTTCCGAAATTCTGGGACTGTTGCAATCGTACTATGTCACGATCGCGACTTACCAGTTATACACCCTTACTTCTAAACAACATAACTTTCAATCTAGAAGTCCAAAAATTACAAACTATATACCGTTGGAAAAATAAGGAAAATATCTACAACTTTCATGAAAACAAATTTGTCTAATTCGGCCTAGATCAATATAGTTTAATCATTTCAGTGAAAATTTCCATTTCTGCTAAAAATTGGTACTCCTATACAGTTTTTGCTATCTTATAAAGGCCATAACTTTTACACCTGAAGTCCAAAAATTTTGATCTTGATACCATTGGAAAGCTACAAGATTTATCTACAACTTTTATGAAGACTACTTAGCCTAATTCTACCTATATCATTGCAGTTTAATCCATAAAGTTTCAGATCACTGTTTTATTCCATTCTCTGTTTTCATTCATCAGTTCACGAACATTTCTAACTCCAATTTCATAGGATCCGAACCAACATTCAATTTCCTACATACCAAAACTCCTTTGATACACAATTTACTTCAAACAAGTTCAGACAAAGATGTCACAACATTCAACACAAGCCAACTTACCAAAAGGAGTAAAATCTGCATATATAGCTATTCATACATATATCAGAAAAATTTCTGCATTTTCCGTCAATTTTCACTGTCCATTTGTAACAACAAAGTTGATACACATGTTCATACTTCATAGCAAAATGCCATATCAGTATTATGGTTACAAAATACATACAAAATGTTTATGCTGATATGCTTTTAAGATTACCAAAGTGATGCACACTAACTTAGTTACAAAAATCTGAAATTCTTGGAGGTTGCCAAAAACTTTGCTAGGGCTCACTTATGATCTGTTGATTCTTCACCTGAGGAGTAGAAAATTTTGGGGTGAGCCGGGAAGCTCAGTGGCTAATATATTTACAGCTGATGATAAAGAACCATACACAACATACATGAATATTCATAATACAACACATCATCATAAAGAACATATTGTCTGAAAGTTATCATCAAGCATAACACTCAAAATATATCATAACTTAACACATCAAAAATGCAATGCACAAAACAATAGCTCGAGAGTTCCGTGGAACGAAACGGCGAAACTGAAGTTTACACCGTGAAATGAAACGAGTCCATTTTCTCAGGATCTCGTGGTCACAAGCGGGCAGCCGGGAGAAGGCTATAGGTCATCGTGCACGTGACTAACGAAACGGATTTCTCTCTTGCCCACATAACAAATTTTTCAATGCTCATACATTTCATAATATGTTCATGCTTTCATGCTTCTTTAAAGTTTCTATTTTTCATCCAGACAAAGTAACAAAATTTTTACAAACGAATATGATATACATTCACAGAGAATAAAACAAGCATATTTATCTTTCATACACATAAATATTAGCTCATCTTCACAAAACTATAAACATATTATGCACCTTTTTATGGAATACTACCAAAAGTCAAGCTTGCTCTTCTCCTTGCTCTTGTTGTCAGTATTCTTGATTCCCTAAGAACAAACATATGTTCATTTAATC
>JAOQMS010043424.1:0-11818 GCA_027563885.1 Erythroxylum longipes
TTTCATTTGCTGTTAGGTCTGGGAGGTCATCTGTTCATGATTCTTGGGCTGATAGCATTGTCTGGCATCAAGGTTCAATACAACTTGTATTTGTATTATCTGTCATACTTATGGGGATATGAAGTATGATACTTTATCTTGTGCTCCATCCACAGGAGACCTGCTTTCACCTGATTCAATAAAGCACGCAATGGATGGAGTAACCTCAGTGGTACAAGCTTTTCTTTTCATTATCTTTGCCTCTGTTTGATAGGAACTGTAGTTGTGTATTAGTACAGTACATTCTGGTACCTTCAAATCAATAGGCAGTTAACACTTTGTTCTGGAAAGTTTCCTTTTATGGTTCTGTATAGATGAAACATAATCTATTAATGGATTACCTTTGGACGTTTCTGAAGGAATCATATGTAAGACAGTTGTGCCTTTTTGGTGGGACTTATGATTTAAATTTCAGTGGTAAGCCACTTTGGACCCACAGAGTGGATTTATGTCCCCGGAGCTCTTTTGGAGGATAAGGTTACAAATGAATTATTTGTACTGGTTATTTTCTTTTGGAGGATAAGGTTACGAATGACTTATTTGTACTGGTTATTTGATAATTCTCCATGAATATTTTGAAAGGATTAATATGAAATATTTAATATTTCTGTTTGAGCTTGACAAGAATGTGAAGTTTTTTGTTTTTTTCAGCTTTGCACTAGGTTTAGATTACTTAGTTGTTTTATGCATTTAGTGCTTGTGCAGCACTCATGTTACTTAATTTGATGATTGTGAATATTGATATGAAATTTCTAATTTGTTATATGACAAGGCGGGTCAGCATGATCACATTGGCTGACTTGTTAACACTTACCTTTCCTAGTTTTTCTGATTTTAGTTTCTCTTCTCTTTATCTCTCAAAAGTTTGTTGCATGTGGTTTTTAGCTTTCTCCAAGGTTGTTTACTTTATTAATCCAATTGGTGTCTTTTCATCTAATATATGGCTAATGTTGTAGATCTCGTGTGTTGGAGGTTTTGGCTCAAACTCTTATATGTATAAGATCAATGGGTCTGCAAACATAAATGCTATAAAAGTTGCCAGAGAGCAAGGTATGATATCCTTTTTTTTTTTGGATATTCCGTTTAAATATTCTCAAACTGTTTTGTAATGAAGATGTATACATCTGGATTCTTTAGCACACAGAGTTAAACGATATTTGGCAGTTGTTGAATTGAACTACAAGAAAAGTGATTTTTAATCACAGGGAAGAAGTAGAAAATGGCGAGATTTTATCCTGCATAAGCTATATAACTACAGCATAGGCTAACGGTTGCCTTTCCTTTAGCTTTTCAGTAACTATTATTTTAGAGAATCACCCATAAGTTATGCTCAGAAAGATCAACATGTTGAGGACATCTATTCTTCAAAGTCTGATCTAAGTGGTCAAGTGCTAGGTTGCTAAACATCTTTGGTAATGACTTACTTCTTCGGCAGACTAAATCCCTTTGAGGAAAAAACAACTGGATTAAGTGATCATGTTGATATAAATTCTATTGAACAGGAAACTCTATTCAGTGATCAGTGTGGTGCTATTCAGTTTGTTCCTTTCTTGTTTTTCTGATCTACATTTCAATATTTGAAGATGTTTCTTACTATTTTACTATGTGCGGATTTCTTAGGTGTAAAAAGATTTGTATACATATCTGCTGCTGACTTTGGTTTGGTAAACTATGTATTACATGGATATTATGATGGGAAGGTACTCGCTGAGTTATTGATTTATCACTAATGATTCTTCCAGTGTTTATTCTTTACTTTTCTGATTATGGCTTATGGTTATGTGAATTAATCCAGAGATCTACTGAATCTGAACTGATGAAAAGCTTCCCGCATGGAGGTCAAGTTCTTGTCTTCTTCATGCTTGCCTAATGGAATAACTTGTTGTAGCATGCTTACATATTCTAAACCAGTGTAGAGATTCTTATGTCCTACTCTGTTACAGTTCCATGCGATTCTTAACTATATATATCATGATGACAGCTTTTTAATGTTCTTGTTATTGTCATGCTCAACTTTATATCAATCATGTTATCGATATAGAATTAGTGAGTGCTTACTTTCTGTAATCTATATGCAGTCTACTTTCCCATGTGGCCTGACCACTGGCAACTATTTGAAAGAGCATGAGATGCTGTTTATTTCTCCATTTTCTGCACTATATATTTCTACTAAAGAATTTGAAATGTTATTAAGCTGTTTTCCTCTTAATTCCTAATAACAGGTGTAAGTCTTAGGCCAGGCTTCATCCATGGGACTCGCAAGGTTGGGAATATTAACCTACCTTTAAGTATTATCGGGGCGCCATTGGAGATGGTAAGCTCTGTACATACCACTCTTGAGACAAGTTTTGCCTTATGATTCTGAAGTGATATTGCCTTTTTCTAGAAACGGAAATCAGATGTGCAGGCATTGAATCTATGTCGGCTTCCTTTTGCACAAATGATCTAGCTGCACTTGTTCATTAGCAAATATAGGAGACTTGTATCCATGTCCATAATGCAGGTCTTATGTAGCTAGAACTGTTCTAGGAAAGCGATTTACCTATCAAAGAATGCTGTGTTAATTATCTTTGAGTATCCATTGTGCTGATCATGATACTGTGTAATGTAGTGTCCCTAAACAATTATCTAAGTCAAATCCCTGCGCTGCCCCAATACTGATATGAAACCTTGCATTCTCATGCTTATGACTTTGCGCATTCATTGCAGATACTCCAATACATGAAGCTGCTTACTCAAATCCCTCTCATCGGTTCCCTTTTTATACCACCGGTCAATGTGTCTGCAGTGGCAAGGGTAGCTGTAAGAGCTGCAATAGACCCAGCATTTCCCCCAGGTATAGTCGATGTATACAGTATACGGCAACATAGCCAACAAAAATCATCTTAGAATTTTAGGTTTTATGATATCTTGATCCAGCTTATCCTTTCTGAGAGCATGACAGTGTGTGAAAGATAAAAGTATGATGTCAATCCCAGTTGAGTGTTCACTTTTTGTTTATAATGTTCAAACTGAGACCAGTTTTTAGGATGTTCTACAAGGCAGTGGTCTCAAAATTTTATTGATTTGATTCATTTTTTCCTTCTGGATTGTGTTTTACAAACGTGAGTATTCCTTTAGTTGATGTATCATGGAATGACTCCCTTTGATATGATATTGTAATACTCCACTTTCCATGTGAAATGCCACATTTATTATAGAATGCTCGCTTTCAGAGTAAACGATTCAGGCAAAAGTTTCAATTAGTTTTCTTTTGTATGTTCACTCAGATAATTCATGATAGTAATAAGTAGATCATGTTTCACAAGTTTGAATAAAAAAACTTCACACGATGGAGTAATCCATCTCATGGTTTTTCACATTCCACTCCTTATTCTTCAGGCTCAACTCTTCATCATTTATCTGCTAAATTTAGTTACAGTTCATGTAGCACCACCAACTACTGCAAATTTCCCAGAAACATCTTTTGAACAAAACGAGACAATCCTTTTTTAGCATTCAAAGCTTCCTCCTCCTTTCGGGCCGGGGAAATGGAATAGGTATCTAGTTGAAAAAACTCAATTCAATAAAAGTCCTCTGGGATTGATCAGAGAAAATAGAAGACAAAATTCCTAGTAACACTATTGCTATGGAAGAGATAGATTTAACCAGAAACAAAACTGCAACTCAAGAATACATGCCTCCGGGTCATTGAAATGCACAAGATTGAGCAAGGCTTAATTCATCTAGCTAATTAAGTTGTTAATTAGATCCTCGCGGTTACCGGTGTCTCCACCATCCTTTTACAATGATTTCTTTCCATGCAATCCTTCTTTTGGCTTATTAACTGCAAATGCACCCAAGAAGCTTGTAACCTCCTTAAAATGTGGATCAACAGTTGTAAATTGATGTATAATATCTTCCAAGCATACAATGTTGCGCATCCCTAGTGCCTGCCAATTGCACATTCACATGTTCACGGTATTAAGCTACCATAACTAAATTCTACTGATGTGGCCAAAAAGGAGATTTGGGTCATACCTGTTCGATAATGTTATTATCAATCAGAGGAACCTTCTGATTGTTTATCTTTCCATGACCTTTCTTATATATCAGCTCACTCACGTTCTTAGGATTTGTATATCTGCAACAAACAACTGATACTGCGTTAGGCAATGATATAGTTGACAGTAAAAGACATGCAGACAAAAGGCGGTAAGCATCTTTCTCTATCAGCCATCACGGGAAATGAACATGCCGTTTGAAGTGAATGTTGACCCGACACCAAAAGTTAAAGGGATTAACGAAGCAATCTATTGATACAAGTTCAGGTGTCACAGTATATCCCTGCTAGGCGCCTTTTATGGAACAAAATCATGTGATCCATAATCATGAACCTAAAGAAGTAGGATTTTGACCTTCTATAGCGTTTATATCCAAGTAGCAGGGATGCAAAAACCCTCTAACAAAATGGCAAGATGATTGAAGATGTTAAAATCATTACTTCTATGTTGCCACAACACACTATTATTGAAGTATGTGAACAAGTTTCACCTATGTTCCTGACTAGCCAATGACAAAACCAATAATTACTTGAATCTTAAATTTGCATACGTACACCTCATATGCGTGCAGAAGTTACGATCAAACCAGACAATATATGACCTTGTTTGGTAAAGGACTTATCAGCTCTTTTTTAGCTGTTTGACCCATTTCAACTAAATGACTTCATGAAACAGCTTATGACAACCAATCAGTTAAAAAAATAGCTAATTGGTTGTCTATCAAACGAGTTCATTAAGGCTCAATTTAGCAATCGCCTGATTACATTAGCTGTTAGTTGATAGCTGATTATATGAGCTGATTTGACTAGTTGATTGTATTAACTGTTTGTCACTTAATGTTTAGTAAAATTAATTGTTTAGTATTAGCTGTTTATATGTAAAATTACTTATAAGAACATAACTTAAAAAAAATAGGTATGAATTAACTTGTAAGTATTATTCAAAAAGAATATAAAATTGTAATATATTTTAATTTAAAATATTATATTATAAAAATGTTTTTTATTAAATTACTATTTGTTTATATATAATAATTTAAGAAAATTATACTCTTTTGGTAACAAAATAACTATTACATTCTCACAGAAAGGTCTCAATTCTGTTTTAGAGACCCGCGTTTGGCTAAGGCTGCGGCCTCAGATCGTCTGTGCCACTAACGTTGGTCGTCACAACAAATACGTCGACGTTTTAACTCGTTTTAATTAAACCAAACAATGCCTCAACTTCTTTCGCTCGAGCCAAGCCGATTCCTTGTCTTCCTTTGACTTTGCTTCCCGCTTCAACTCTTTCCTTCCTCTGTTAATTCATGGAACATCTCCGTCCTAGATCTAGCTTTGGGATTCTTAAATGCTGAGATATGCTCTGCGACTCTCTCACTTTCGTTTCTTCCACTCTGTCGCATACTTTCTTGTATGCTTGCTCTTTTTCTCTGACCGTTTTGGGTGCTTCTCTCTGCACAAAAACATAGAGACAGTGATTGTCTGAGTATCCCCCAGAAAAAGAGTTTTAGAGGTAGAGAGTGACGAGAACTCCCTGGTCTGATTTTATTTTGTGGGTTTGATTTCTTAGAGGAACTAACTTTGTTGGTGAGAGATGCGGATTATTTATTACCAGTTGACCATGTCCTCATATCAGGACTCTCTCAAAGTCTTGGAGGCTGATATACAGCATCCTAATGCTTTGTAAGTTTTGTTTCTGTAATTAGTTTATGTTCTTTTCACTTTGTTTGGAAATTTCTGGTCTTTTTCTTTTCTTCTTCTTCCTTCTTTCTGTACTTTTTGAGATGGGTGGTTCTGGTTTTTGCGCTTCTCCTTTTTGCTTTTTTTTAATGGTGTATCCACATGGGATTTTCAGAGTCTGTTATGATCAGTTATAGGAATTGGGCTGCTCAGCAAATTGGGAAGAAGGAAGATTATTGTTGTCTTTTGTTCAGGCTTATGCGTTAAGTTACCTTTTATGTTGGTTAACTCAGATTTGTGAGCCTTTACAATCATAGGAAGCAATACCCTGCTGGGAATATATCATTTCTGAATTACTTCACCAGCTTTATCAATGAAAAGCAAAAAAGATGGCAACTTTCCATGTTATTTAACCTTATCCCTGCTCCCTACACTATCATCCATACTTCAAACCATAGCCTTCCTCGTCTTGCCTGCAGGACTTCCAAGCACAAGTTCCATTCTGCCTGCCTATACAAGTGGTTCTCAACCTCTCACAAATCATCATGCCCGTTATGCCAATCTCCATTCTGATACACTTCATTGATCAACATTGTCCATCCTGAAGCCTTAAAGTCACAGCAGCAACTACAGTGCAGAACTTTAAGAGATCACCCATTGCCATAGCCTCAGTTGCTCGCTGCAGCATATTGTCGTGGCTAAGGCCTTTGGCTGTGTGATCATTGGCAGAATCGATGACAATGCAGCGCACACTGGTGATGCAACATTTTGCCTAGCTGACTGAAGGCAATGACACACAAGCCCTAAACTCCCAACGAGACTCTAGAAGGCAATAGGATTGAAGATTTATGGTAAACGAAATTTGGAAGCAAAAAGTCAATATGACGATGCTATGTAATCAATAGTTAGTATGTACATAAAATTTTAATGATAATTTTCTGTTGCTTACTGGCGTTAATAAATAGTTCTGGAATTTGTGTCCTGAACTAGTCATTTTCAAGGTTCATTATGTTTCAGTTGATCATGTTTCCTTCCGGATCCATACTTTTAGGAGATGTAACCGCTTATGATATTAACATCTGCATGGAAAATGTCTCGAGTTGTTGATAAACTTGATTCAAGCATTACAGGCGTTGAAGTTAACAGGGATTATAATGCTTTGAATGGTTATCCATACGTACACATATGTCAACATGACCATTTGAAAGTATTATTAGATGGAACAACTATAACATGTGTTAATAATACAGAGTGCATACTCGTGCTACAAGAATTCTCTGTTCTAGCAAGTCTACAACATCCATGAAAATGCTATTGATTTGTTCTAGCACCAAAACTGCCTGCATCATCCTGAGGATAAAAAATTGCAATTTTCCAATCCTAAATTGAGGAAAGAAAGTAATTTGCCAAATCGGCATTTGGGGATTCTTGAAGAACATCAAGTGCAAGGTGGATGAAAGCACAAGACCACAGAACATGTGAACTCAACTGGTGAAACAAAGAAGTCATCTTGAAAAGGTCATCGAATAAGAGGAACTTGCCAACTGCTGTTGAATGAGAAAAAGGACCCACCATCATCTCATTATGCATCATAGACCTAAAAGCATTTACCTGCGGAAGATGAAAAACAACAGATATGTTGCATATGAACTGACCTCCATCAAGGTTGCATTATTAGCAAAGTAAACAACTGAACTATAAGTGAGGAGCAGGGAATCAAATCTCTGAAGGTTAACTCCTTAGAAGATAAGAATGTGCATTAATTCAACCAATGTTGCAAATAGTTATGTTATCGTGCAGACAATTGACACAATGACAAGAATGAATTATGATGCAGAATTTGAAGCTAACCATTGCAAGTTCTCTAGCATGGATTGGTTGGCAAGATTTCATGGTTACTGGCTCCTCGTGCTTGCTGAATGTAAACCAGCTATTATACTGGACAGATAACAGCTTGGAGTAAATCAAGGGATATTTCAAAACAAAAACAACAGGACCCTAAATTATAGCATGTTCTAACTGCTAAATATGCAATACAAGGATTTAAATTAAAGCAAAACTCTTACTTGGTCAATTGCAATAAGCACAGGTACGTCTTTCATAAGTGACAACTCCTCCCTCAAGCGAACAAGGACTCCAACAGCTGCTTGTGTGTACTTGATTCCTATTTGAATGAGGTCATATCAAGTTGATTCCTATTTATAAGGTCAATGACCTGCATTGCAACGACTTGGGACTCATTAAAGTAAGAAACTAGATCAAGCCAGGATAGTAGATACTGTCAATAAAGTAAACTCAATTTTCTTCCTCAATGTACAAAGAAGAAAGTGAATTTCACTAAGATACAATTGCCAATTATCGAAAAGAAGATGTCATCTTTTTACACTGCAGAAAAAGCAGCGACTACGTGACTATCTATGCATATAGATTTATATATACTTATATATGATTGTATATACATGCATAAACTTATATTACTGGATTGCTGTTAAATCAAGTACAAAATTAACTATTTAAAATGATAATAATATCAGGGTATTTTGTCAAATGTTGAACTCACAAAAGTTTCTGGTTTTTCAGTGTAATGCAACAATTCATTGGTTGCTGGATCTGCTACCAACTCCCCAAATTGGCTGGCTGACTCAGCAGATACCTATGCAGAAGAAGCTTAATGGAGGTGAAACGTAGATATGATATTTCGGAGATGAATTCAGTGTTGTAGAAGGTAAGAAAACGTTGTTTCAGTAAGAAGCTTGAGGTGTTATATGGTTTTAGAATAAAGTTTAGTATAATAAAAAATCATTAATCATATTAAGGGATATAATGACATTGGTATTACTATAAAATTAAATGATAAATTTTAAAATATAAAAATTAAACAAAAAATTTTAGTGTAATTAACTTCATAATTTATTCTAAAAAATGACATATAATGAAATAATCGAGGAAAAATTTTAAAAAGTAAAAAATTAAAGTATTTATAGTGTTTAAAATAAAAAGATATTTAATTAAAAGTTTCTTAAATTTTTTTAACAATAATTATTGAATAATTGATTCTTTTGCATTTTAGAAAGACAATGTAACAGACAAATTAATAATTTGAATAAAATTAAAATTAAAATCATACCACATAATCCTTCATTTTATTTCCTCAAATTAAAAAATAGAAAAATAAATAACTAAAAATTCCGTAGCGCAATAAGTTTGGCCCATAAAATGACCCAACACGCTTACAACTGCCAGAGAACAGAAGCTAGGACTCTCTCGTAGTCTCGTGTTCTCTTCCGAAAACCCTCCCTCCTTCTTTGTCTCAGTGACTTACTTTTGAATTCTTCTTGTTGCTTTTGCTCACGAGTTGTCAGGTTTGTTCGTTTTTACTCTTTTTATTTTGAGTTCTTGTTGGTTTATGTTTTCAGTTAGCTTCCTTTCTCATGGAGTCGTTTACGTTTTGAGTGACGGCCAGAAGCTGGAAATTTAGTAAGGGAAGAAGATTTTAGGATTAGCTAGATAAGTTTGAAGACTCATTTGGCTTTGTTATTCGTCCATGTCGGGAAAATGAAGAAATGGACTGGAAAAATGATTGATTTGTTTGTTTGGTTGATAAAAATTCTGCCTTTTTTCCATGTTGTTTGAAAGTAGAAATGTAGAGTGGCGGGCTATGTTACAAGAGGCAGAAACACAGAGAAAGGCGAAACCCACTTTTAGAATTGCTCAAAGATGAAGAAAGCACCGTGGGCAATTTTGGCATATAGCTGATTACCCCAAACGTTGCTAACAAGCAGCTTGTTGTTTTTAGCTGGTTGGGTTGAATCAGCCAACCCAACCAGTCAACAACCAAACACATTTAACAGCTGATAGATGAAGTCAACCATCTAATTTTTGGTCAACCAGCTAATTTTTAGCTGATCAGCGACTATCCAAACAAGGCCAAAGCCCCCGTGTGTCTTTTACTATTTCCTTAACCTAGTGAATTGAAACGACACCTTTTAGACATCTGATAGCGGCTTGTTTGTTAACGCCGCTCCTGGTTTCAGCTGTCCGTACACCTACTTACCACGCCTCTTTTGTCCTCCGCATTTAACTGCTAAGCAGCCCTGCCGTCGTCGTTTTTCTCATTGGTCTGTATGGTTTAACATCCTCCATTTGTTGTTAGCTTTTGTGTAAATTTAATCATTTGGACTTGTTTCTGTACGGGGTACTGGTTGACAGTTGTTTTTTTAACTTAAAGTTGTAAGTTTTATGTTAGTTAGTAGTTAGTGCTGTGTACCCAATTTATCAAATTCACTTAACTACTAAAATGTTTGTTTTCAGTTGCTAAATAAGCTTATTGGTTTCTGGATTTTTATGATTGCATGCTTAATTTTAAGCGTTAATGTTTACGATAGATAAAAAAGACAAGAAATTCACTATTGTTTAATTTGTTTCTTTTCTTGCGAAATTACCTTTTGACCAATCTGCTGAGTGATTTTTGTTGGAACATCACTAATGTGATCCTCGTGGTTGGCGGTGTTTTTAGTTTTTAAGAAATGGTAGGGCTTTCTGTTGGAGAAAAACGTTTCATTCAGGGTGGAATTGATCAAAACATCCGTTCTGATGGTCGCAAGAGAGATGCTTACAGGCCCATCTTTGTTGAGACAGGAGTCATCCCTCAGGTAACTGAATTCTTGTTCTGCTGCTGTCTAGTTGTGTGTGTGTGTGTTTTTCCCTTTTCTGTTCTCCATCTATTTTGCTTTTATTTTGGTTATCTACTTGTGTGGCAGGCAAATGGCTCTGCACGGATCAGAATGGGTGCAACAGAGGTTATTGCCAGTGTGAAGGTGCTCTACATGCTCTTCTGCTTTCTAGATACTATTTAGCTGCCAGTTTACTTCCTTCAAGGTTGTGACAATTTTTATTATCATGTTCTATGTTTGATTGCAGGCTGAACTAGGGAAGCCAAGTGCGCTTCAGCCTGATAAGGGAAAGGTTGCCATATTCGTTGATTGTAGTCCAGTTGCAGAACCAATGTTTGAGGTAGTGTCATTCTTTCTGTTATTCTGTAGTCTATCTATTATGTTAAGTTTGCACAATGAGGGATTCCAGTTTCTTGATGATTGCAATGGTCAAGATTTAATAATAAATTGCTTTACAAATTAAAGACCAAAATATTAATGACATGATAAAGGGGTTAGCACTCATTTTTCTCCTTAAATAATTCATGCATGTTAGATTTGCAAGACTTAAACGTAGTTTTACCTTTTCTTTTTCTTTTTGCTGCCTTATTCTTGTCACCAGATATTTGCTGCCTTATTCTTGTCACCAGATTTTATCTACTAGTGCATCTGAGGATGGTCAAGCCTAATTGAATTTTCTTAATCACTCATCATATTTTCATCGATATTTTATCTGATTCAGGGAAGAGGGGGAGAGGAATTGTCAACAGAACTTTCAACTTCTCTAGAATGTTGTCTCTTGGGTGGTAAAAGTGGAGCAGGTTTGTGTTGCAGAGCAACTGGGAACTCTGGATTTATTTTCCTCTTTACTTCCTTTTAGGCAATCTTTTCTTATTTCCTCATTTATTATCATTTTAGGTGTTTGCTAGGACAATTAGTAAAGGCATTAAAATTGTTGCAGGGGCTGGGATTGATCTATCATCTCTAGTAGTTGTTCAAGGGAAAATTTGCTGGGATCTTTATATCGACAGCCTTGTAATTAGTTCAGATGGAAATCTATTAGATACTCTTGGTGCTGCCATCAAGGTACACAGTGTAATTTGTTTGAACCTTAGTTTTTTTTCCCCATTCAGTTAAGATTTAGGTGGGAATATGCGAACATGGAATTGCTTTTCCAACTATATGAAATAAATGCCTCATCTTCTAAGTAATTAGTACCTGGGCATGCCTGGCTCAGCTATCTGCATGCTTGAATTCCTTTCTCACAAATGCAAGTGCATTATCATCATTTTGAAGATATTCTGGTTTTTCAGTAAAATTTTGTAGGAAATATCAATCACTAATATGCTTGCTGATGTTCCCAAAGGCTGCTTTGAGCAATGTGGGCATCCCAAGAGTAAATGTT